>LOEQ01009189.1:18786-30944 GCA_001685075.1 Bramus lutescens
TGAGAACAGGAGAATTCTGGGAAGAAGGAAGCCCATTCCTCTGCAGTCCTGGCCAAAACACAGAAGCAAGATGTGACTGCCTTGCTGAAAAAAGTACTGAGCCATGTGGCTAACATATATTAGAATAGTGGACTAATATAAGTTATAGGAGTTAATAAGAAGCATCAGCTAATGGGCCAATCAGTTTATAACTAATGTAGATTTATAGTGTAGTTTATAACTACTGTGATTTCTTTGGGACTTAACGATTGCGGGAACTGGCTAGGACAGAAGCCTCAGACAACATCAAAGTTATTATGGCCGTGGGCAATTTGCCATCTTACCTAAAACTCTTGGTCATGGGAACCTGAAATGAACTCATATAAACTGTGGCCTAGTGCTTGAAGGAAATTGTTTTGCCAGTGTAACTTTGGGGTTAAAGCCTTGGTTAATTTAATGCTAAAATCACAGAGACAATAGAAGATGAAGCTTTAAAAGAGTCACACAAAGCTGGACTCAAGTCAAAGCTGTGACTTTGAGCAAAGTATGTCACCTTTCTGAGTCTCATCTCCTCATCTATGAAGTAGAAAGAGAAAAAAAACACCAAGTTCAAATCAAAATGTCAAGAAAATGAAAAGCAAATAAGGTGAAGGAACTGGCAAATCACCCGCATGCGGTTCCTTCCAATAGTCAGGAATTTCTGAGATGTTGCACACGTTTGAATTAAGTCTCACCAGTAGCTGATCACACATACGTTACCACCATCAACTGTGAGTACTACTTGGATTGCTTCATCAACTATCTTACTTTCCCTTTCTTAACTCATTTAGTTCATTTCTGACAATCACTCTGTGAGACAGTATAAACCAGAGGAGCTAACCACAAGAGCTTTACAGTCTCAGCCATCTGGATCCGAATTGTAACTCCTCAACTTAGTAGCCATGCAACCTTGGCAAGCTCTAAACCCCTTAGCTAAAGAGTGTCAGTGTCATGATCTGTGACAGGAATGGAATTCCTTCTTTGCAGTACTCTTGGAAGGATTTGAGAATGTTGTATAAATAAAGTTCCTTACACATAACAGGTGTTTAATGCTGGACTACTTCCCCCTCTCTTTCTCAATTTAATAGGAATATGACAACTGTTTTGTATTACTTTATCACTTATTAAATCTAAAAAACAAGTTTGTAGAAATAAATGTAGCAGAGAAATTAAAACTCAAAATCATCTTATAAGAAACAGACAGTATAAAATGAGATGTTTTATCTCAGAATTTTTCAGTATTACTCTGGAAAATGGTGTTATTTTTATTGAATGTGGTGTTATTTCTCAGTTTTATTCATTTGACAACTGCTTCAATAGTGTTTCCTTGGGGCTGTGTTTACTGAATGAAAGCATATTGTGACATTTGACAAAACCATTTATAGAGGCCCCATGTTGGCCAAATGTAGACAATATAGATGTCCAGCAAGCAGAATAAGAAATCAACCCCATAGCTAATTTCAACAAGTCTCAAATGTCAATTCCCAGAAATGCTCTAGCTGGCCTCTACCCAGAACTCTGGGACAGGATTCGACCTTGGACAGAAAACTGTTCACAAACTTGTTTCTTCAACTCCTCTCACCCATTCTAAACCTTTATTTCTTACTCCAATTCCTTTCATCCACTGACCTGACAATTCTAACTTGAAATTATCCCATAGTGGAGAGTAGGGAGTAGATAATAAAAGAAGAGTCATTAGCAAAAAGGTAAAATGTTTCAGATAGGAGGACTGGGCTCTGCTGATGAATTTTACAGCATAGTAATAGTAGTTAATATAGCATGTCATAGGACTGGAGATATGGCCCTGGGGTTAAGAATACTTGTATTCTTCCAGAGGACATGGTTCAACTCCTAGCACCTACATAGCAGCCCACAACTTTCTGTAACTCCCATTCCAGGGGATCCAAAGCCCTCTTCTGGCCTCTGAGGACACTGCCCACATGTGGTACATAGACATACATGCAGACAAAACAAACAGATTTTAAGAGCTAGAAATGGTAAATGACTCCAAGGAAACAGCATCTTCCAGATACAAGAGGACTGATGTGCAAATGGACTCACAGAGATTGTGACAGCATGCACAAGACTTGTGCAGGTTCAAACCAGACAAATACCAGCCCTGGGAAAGAGAAGCAGACACAAAGTCCCACCTATAACCAAGAAGCCTTTTGCTCAGGTCTAGCCAGAGTGGAGTATGCCTTTAAAACACAGCATTCCGAAGGCAGAGGCAGGTAGATCTCTGTGAGTTCCAGGCCTGGTCTACAGAGTGAGTTCTAGAACAGTCAGAGCTATATAAAGAGATTCTTCCCCCTCCAAAAAAGGGGGAAACTGAGGAGGGGGAGAAGGACGAGAAGGAGGGGGAGAGGAAGCATCTATATTGATACCTGCTAGAGAAGGGGAAATCATTTTTTTTCCAGCAGAATGTCCCTGGATATATCCACCACATTCCAGAGCAGGCCACATGCCCAGAAGTAGTTAACCAACACAAACTAGGTATGTGCTTGTTTTGTTCTTGTATTTTTGCCTTATTAGGTTTTTTATTAGTTTTTATTTTTTGGATGCTGGAGAGATGGCTCAGCAGTTAAGAGCACTGGCTGCTCTTCATGGAGGACCTGAGTTCAATTCCTAGCACCCATATGGGAGCTCATAACTGCCTGTAATTCCAGTTTCAGGTAATCCAACACCCTCACACAGACATGCATGGAGGCAAAACTCCAATGCATATAAAATAAAAATCAACAAGTTATTATTTTTTAAAGAAATTTGCTTGTTTAGACTTTCATTTTTTTCGAGACAGGGTTTTTCTGTGTAACCCTTCCTGGGTGTCCTGGATCTTGCTTTGCAGACAGGATGGCCTCAAACTCAGAGATCCCCCCTGTCTCCTCCTGTCTCTGCCTCCTGAGTGCTGGGGTTAAAGCCGTGCACCACCACAACCACACCATAATATTTTTGAGAGAAAGAGAGAGAAAGAAAGAATATAAAGTTGGGTGGGTAAGGAGGTAGGAGAGATAAGGGAAAAAGTGGGGGAAGGGAAAGAATATGATTAAATTATGTTATATAAAATAATTACTTCCCTTATAGATGAGATTATAATATAATTGCATCATTGTAACATGAGGGGCCTGCTTGTTGGGGTTTCTGTCCCGCCTGGTCCCCCAGCTGTTTAGTCCCAGAGAAAATCACACAGAGGTCTCCATAAGTTATAAAACTGATTGGTCCATTAGCTCAGTCTTATTAGCTCTCGTAGCAATATAATTGGGTAATAAGAATAGATACAAAGCCACATGGCTCGGTAACTTTCTCAGTGGGGCAGCTCATGTCTTGCTTCTTCGGAGTCTGCGCAGGACTGGAGGAATGGGCTTCCTCCTTCCTAGAATTCTCTTGTTCTCATGGCCCTGCCTCTACTTCCTGTCTTGATAATCCGCCTATACTTCCTGCCTGGCCAATCAGCATTTATTTAAAACATGATTGACAGAATACAGACAATTCTCCCACACCACATCATTTCCCCTTCTCCTTCTTTCCTCTAAACCCTCCTGGATCTCTTTCAAATCCAAGGCCTCTTTTTTTCATTTTTCTTATATAAGTAAACACAAAGATATTCCTATATATAACATGCTCAATCTATATACTGTTACTTGTATATACATATTCAGGAGTGATCATTTGGTAATGGAGAGCCAATTCATGTGCTCCTCTCTGGAGGAGACTATTTCTACTTCTCCCTACATTCTTTATTTGCCTGTAGTTCATTATGAAGGGTTGAGGTCTCATGGGCTTTCCCCTGTACATTTTGGCATGTCTATTGGTGCTGTCCTTGTTAATATCATTTCTAGGCAGCCATGTTGGTGACACTTTATAAGTGTCGCTTCTGGCATTATCAGGAAACACAACCTCATGACAAACTCTCCGATCCTCTGGATCTTCCAATCTTTCTACCCCATCATCAGAAATGTTCCCTGAGTTTTAGGTGGGGGATTCTCTTGTAGATATATTCACTGTGACTAGGCTCAACAAATTTTTAATTGTCAGTGGTTTTCTGTAATGATCCCTGTGTGTTGCAAAAGAGAAGTTTCTTGGATGATGTGTGAGATCTACACTTATCTGTCAGTATAAGGATAAATATTTAGAATGTAGTTAGGGATTATGCTAGTTTAGCAAAGTAGTTTGCCTCCAAGATCTATGACTTCTCTAGCCCTTGGTAGTTGGCTAGATTTCTAGCACCAGGAATAGTTTCCCTCTTGTCAAATGGGTCTTGATTCCAACTGTTGGTTGGCACCAAGGTATGTATGACACTACTGCACCCTTAGATTATCATGCCATATTGGTCTTTGTTCTGATTCATAGGCATCATGACTGTGTAGGGCTCTTGGTTGTTTCCCACCTTTGGAAACTTTCATGGCTTCTTCTGGTACAATGAAAGTTAGTCCTCAAGAAGCTGTCATTCTGGTTAGAGGCCTCTGAGCCCTGTGTCTGAAATGTATGATATCTTAAATGATAGGGACTTACCTTCCATCTCTTGGAGGACAACCAAGGGCAATAGAAATAGTCTGTGATGTTCTAGTAGTCTCTTAGAAAGTTCCAACAACTCAAAAGAGGGGTTCTCATGTCTCCCTTTAAGCCTGAAGACCACCTAACAGAAATCCAAATTGCGGACATGAGAAACCCTCTTTCCGCTATCCGCTATTTGGATTTCTGTTAGGTGGTCTTCAGGCTCAAAGGGAGCATTGTCAGCCCAAACGAAAAAAAAAAATAACATTTAAACTATGTAGTGTATATATACATAGAATTACATGCATTACTATTTTAGGTAGCTAGTTAATAATATGATTCTTGTTGACTTTTTAAGGCATTCTTACTGTTATTTGACCCTCCTCCCTCCCTATAGTCTGTATTTATCTCCCTCCCATGCTGTAATTAAAGCCTTTCTTTTTTTCATATAAAAAGTTAAAAACCTATATACACAAAATAAATCTATAATAATAATAACATATAATATAATCCAGAATTCTGGAAAAGTTGATTTTAAATGTTTTTACCACAAAGAAAAGATGATTGTATAAAGTGATATAGGTTCATTAATTACTCTTCTTTGATCATTATACAATGAACTATGAATTAAAATATAACATTGTAAACCACAAATATATGCTATTATTTTTTCAACTTAAAGAGATAAGACTTTTTTTAATTGATCCCTTTCCTACTTGGGTTTCTTTTTTCTTAGGATAAAATATTAACTAAAAAACATTTGGGGAGGAATTTTTTCTTACAATTCCATGCTATGGTCAATCACTGAGGGAACTCAGAGCAGGAACTCAAGCAGAAACTATGGATGAATGGTGCTTATTGGCTTGATTCCCCTTGCTTGTTCTTGGTCTGCTTTCTTATACAACAAGGATCTCCTGCCCAAGGGTAATACAGTTCACAGTGAGCAATGCCATGCCATATTAATCAATTATCCCCCATTCTTCCATCATCTTTGAAAAAGGAGCATCTCAGAGATTTCTATTTAGTTTTTGTTTTTGTTTCCTTAAAAGTTAATACTAGGTTTATCCTCCCTCACACCTGCCTAGAGCAGAGGCAACAATAGGAGGCGTGAGGAATAAACTTCATGGGGCTTCTGTACTGTATTTTAGTATGTTAGCTCTAGTAGTTTTATTCTCTTGTTATTTTAATAAATGGTCCTTTATCAATTTGTAAGAATTAATGAACAACAGCATTTGGGAGGCAGAGGCAGCTGGATCTGCAAGTTCGGGGCTAGCCACCAGATGTTCTCGATCAAGGTCCTGTCTGAGGTTTCGATGTCTCTAACCTGGTGTTGAAAAACTGGGCCTGGATGTAGTGGGGAGGGCCTTGGACTTCCCATAGGGCAGGGTTCCCTGCCCTCTTTCAAGCAGAGAGGGAGAGGGAGGAGGGTTGTGGGGGGAGTGGGTGGGGATTGGGAGGAGGGAAGGAAGTGTAAATATTTGAATGGAAAAATAAAAAAGTGATACAAGTGATAAAGCATACTTAAAATACCCTAGAATGGGGAAAAGAACACTTGTAAATATACATTGATTTGCCAAAATCAATTATAAAGGCATAGAGACCACAATAATATTAACATGATGAAGGTTCTTTCTCACTTAGCAATTGTATTTTCCCACAGCTTTATTCTTCCTTATCATGCTTCTATTTTGATTTGGTGTACATTCATTATACAAGATGTTTCAAGGATATCATGTATTTCATGTGTTTTTCCCATAACCACGCTCTCATACTTTCTCTCCTTTCCCCATATTTTTAACTTTTATTTTAAGTTTTTATTGATTCTTTGTGGATTTCACATCATGTACTCCTATCCCAATTCCTGCCCCTTCATATCCTCCCTCTGTGGTTGCAACATTCCCCTAAAATACAAATTTAAAAAAAAATCTCTCATAGATTGCAATGAGTCTTTGGTCTGGTTCAAGGTCTCTGACTTCTGCTACACTATTAATAGAGCATGCTCACTGGAACTCCTATTGGATATCCTGCTGCTGCCCTGTGTTGTGGAGATCTGCAGCGTTGGATCTGCAGGAGCTACCCCTTCACATGCTCCAACAGTCCATGGANNNCTTCACATGCTCCAACAGTCCATGGATGGGGTGGATGTTGGGGTGGGCCAACTCAGAGTACTGGTTCTGGGCTGGGCAGGAGGTGCGCGGTAGTGGGTTAGTCAGCCCACCAGCTCTCCCTCATTCTCACCACTAGGGTGAGCTCTCCAACATTGCCTCAGCGAGCTCACACAATGTAGCAGGCAACAAGGCACAGGGCCATTTCTCCCACTCTTAGGTCTTCCAACAGCTCACCCGCGCACACACGCACCCACACCACCAGGGCCAGCTTACTGCGTTGCTCAGGTGAGGTACAAGGTGCCTGATCTCCCAAGTGCTACAACTGGTGAGCACAGGACCAGCTCTCTTGCTCTTATGTCCCCAAGGCCAGCTCTCCCTCCTGCTGCAAGTGGCTAGAGATAAGTATGGCAGACAAGGGAGGGGCCTCTTTCTTTCTACTACATCACCACTTGGCAGCTGAGGGGGAGGGGCAAGTCTAACTCTCCTCCTCTCTCATCCTCTGGACAGCTCACCCTCCTGCCACAGGTAGCAGGGGGAGGGTGGGAGTGGGGAAGAGGGGGCTCTTCTTTCCCGGTTTACTAGTTATTTTCCTCCTCTCAGTCTCCCCTTTACTTCATGCCATATGCATATATATATATATATATATATACCTTAAGTATTGATGTATACAATCTAGTTTCCACAGATTTTTATTTTGTAAATCTCAAATGTTGTTAAGCTTTCTTGAAATTAAAACAAGTGCTCCAGTTTAAGGCTATTGGAAACTATTATTTTTAAATTTTTTAAGCATTTATTAAGACCATAGTTCATATCCCACACTAATAACCAGTACAAGGTATACAATTTAATAGTTTGAACACATTAATAATTACATTGTTGCAATGAATTTAAAAACATTCTGACCATCAGTAACATCAATGCCCCTTTTCTTCCTGGTTTTCCCTTTAGGTTCTTAGCAATCACTTATCTTTCTGTCTCTGTGGATTTGCCTCTTTCAGACCTTGTATATAAATTGAAAAATATAATATGTCTCTTTTCTGATTGACTTCCATGAGTTAGATTAATTGTTTCAAGGCTTACCCATGTTGCAGCATTTTTAAATATTTCATTTCTATTTATTCCTGGACTATATTCTATTGCATGGATAGGCCATATTTTCTGACCCATTTGTCTGTTTGATGGATACTGTGCATTTGTACTTTGGGTCTACAATACTAACTACAATAAATATCCTACGAGACAATTATTTTGTGCTTTCATAATCAAGAGAACGTGTTGAAAATGGGCAAAGATGATAAGCAGACAACTTACCAAAGGGAAAACATGAAAGTATAAAAAGCATAAAAAATATGTGCTAGCATGCAAAAGGGGAAACATTTAAAACTACTACCATTTTAATCCATTTTAAATCAGAAAATAATTTAATAGGATAATAATAGCAATTGGCAGGCGTAGGCAGTATAAAAATCTACATTCACTCCTGGTACAGCCAATCTGGAGAGCAGCAGCTGATGATATGTAGACAAGGTAATACAGTAACTGTACTAATAGAAGAAAATAGCTTGGGATAGTGGCACATACCTTTAATCCCAGCACTTGGGGCATAGATGCAAGGAGATCTCTGTGTGTTCAAGGTCAGCCTGGTCTACAGAGCATGACCCAGTCTCAAAAGATAAATAATTAACTGTACTTGTACCAGCTACTATAAACCCCATGTAGACTACCACACTGTCTCCTCAAGGTACTCATAAGAAGTAATCAGTATTTTGGTAATTTGGGTGTTGGTTACTGAAAATTTACAGTATTATACACATCAGACAATAGTCAGACTCATTACATAGGCATATAGAAATAAAAATGGTTATTAAGTTGATAATACTGCTTTTTAAACTTAAGTAATATAGGCATACTACATAAGACCTGTGTAAGAGCAAGCCAATTAAAACTTAGTCTGGATGGAAGAGGGGCTCCAAAGGACACACCTCTAGCTGTGGAGGAAGTTTTTGACAGTTGATGGCTGTTTAGGGAGGAAGAGTCTCCTTTCTTTGAGGATGTTGCTCTTGATAACTTACCCATTGCCTAGTAGATGAACACATCCCCATTCATACAAAGTCAGTACTAACTGAACTTGGAGTCCATAGCACAACAGAAATAAGAGAGACCTTGGATCTTAGTTAGGTTTTCTATTGCTGTGAAGAGATAACATGACCATAGAAACTCTTATAAAGGAAAAGATTTAATTGAGGTGGTGGCTTACAATTCAGATATTCAGTGCTTTATCATCATGGTAGGGAACATGGCAGAATGCAGCAGACATGGTGCTGGCTACATCTTGATTAGAAGGCAACAGGAAGTGTACTGTGACACTTGGCAATATTTGAGCATAGGAGATCTCAGAGACCACCCCCATGGTAACACACTTCCTCCAACAAGGTCACACCCACTCCAGCAAGGCCACACTTCCTAATAGTGCCATTACCTAGATTTATGGGATCAGTTACATTCAAACTACCACATTCTACTCCCTGGCCCCCATAATCTTGTAAACATATCATAATATAAAATTCATTTAGTCCAACTTCAAAAGTCCCCACAGTCTGTCACAGTCACAACAATGTTTAAAAGTCTCAAGTTCAAAGTCTCTTCTGAGATTCATGCAATCTTTTAACTGTAATCCCCTGTAAAATAAAAATCAAAAAGCAGACAGCATACTTCCAACATATAATGACACACGATATACATTACTATTCTAAAATATGGGGAAAGGAGCATAGTGAGGAAATACTGAACCAAAGCAAGATTGAAAACCAGCTAAGCAAACTCCAAACACTGCATCTCCATGTCTGACTTGTGAGTCCTCTTCAGATCTCCAACTCCTGCAGTTGTGTTGACTGCAACCCACTTTCTCTTGGGCTGGTTCCATGCCCTGTTAGGAGCTCTCCTTGGCAGGTATCCCATAACTATGGAATCTCTAATATCTTGGGGTCTCCAAGGCAATCTAAGCTTCAACTTCACAGCGTCATACAATGAACTCTCTAGGCCTCCATTCAGGGACAACCCTGACAGATGCCTGACCTCAGCAGCTTTCCTTAGGTGTGGAGGAAAATTCCATATCACCTTTCTTCTATCTTTAATTCTAAAGGCAGAACCACTTGGCCAGAGTTTCTGCCAAGTTCTGCTACTTGCTGGGTCTGGAACATGGCTCGCCTTTTCAACTGCATCTTCACAAGCTTTCTGTCTTTCACTGCCTAAGCCTGGCTGTCCTGCAACTTCTCTGTAGACCAGGCTGGCCTCAAACTTAGAGATCTGTCAGCCTCTTCCTTCCGAGTACTAGGATTAAAGGCAGACACCACACCTGGCCCTAAGCTTTTCTTTAGTTCCTTCTCACAAGTTGGAAACTTAACTAGGTAGGATCTTAGCCTGAGGTCACCACTCCCTTTATTCCATTTCTTAGTCTGTTTATCTTCTTAGACAATAAATTTAGCTCCCTTCCACTTTATGGTGCTCTTTTTCTCCTCAAATATTTTTCATTGTTCAGCTTGCTCCTTTTCCCTATAAAAATCTTCATCAAGTTAACACTAATAACCACATGAGAGTCTATACTAGGCTGTTTTAAGATTTCCTCAAACAGTCCATGGGAATTAATCCAAAATTCATCACTTTAGCCTCAGGAAGACTGTTCAGACAAGGGCAAAAAGCAGCCACTTTCTTCACCAAAATAATCTCAAAACCAATCTCTAAACAACGTGCTAAAATTCCTCTCCTCTGAACTCTCTTGAATCAGCCCCACATATTCCAAATCATTCTTAGCAGCATTGACTTCCATGCTTCTGCTAGTATGACCCATTAAACTGTGCTCAAAGCATTCCACTGCTTTCCAAACCTTAAGTACCAAAACCCAAATTCCTCCAAGCAAAAACAATGTCAAACCTTTCACAGAAATACCTCAGTCCCTGGTGCCAACTTCTGCCTTAGTTAGGATTTCTATTGCTGTGAAGAGTCACCATGACCATAGCAACTCTTATAAAAGAAAACATTTAATTGAGGCTGGCTTACAGTTTCAGAGGCTTAGTTCAATATCATAATGGTGGGACATGGCAGCATACAAGCAGACATGGTGCTGGCTACATCTTGATCAAAAGGCAATAGGAAGCAGACTGTGACACTGGGTGGTATCTTGAGCATAGGAGACCTCAAAGCCCACCCCCACAGTGACACACTTCCTTCAACAAGGTTATACCTACTTCAACAAGGCCACAACTTCTTAATAGTGCCACTCCCTGTGAGCTTATGGGGGCCAATTACATTCAAACTAGCATACTTTGTTTTAAAAAATAAGGTTTAAGGACAAAAAAACAACTCCTAAAATTGTGTCTGAACTCTACACTATACACATGTGCACCTATACATACATACACATCCAAATGAATAAATAAGAATAATGAAAATAAGAAATCACTAAGATGCACAAACTATCACAAATTATATTACAAAGCTATAGTGACAAAGACAGAATGGTACTGGGACAGAAAAACAGAGATGTATCCCAACAAAACAGAAGAGAAGACCCCAAAATAAGCCCATACATATATGGTGTCTTAGTTAAGTTTTCTATTGCTGCAACGAAACACCACGACCAAAGCACCTTGCAAGGGAAAGAGTTTATACAGCTTATGCTTCCACAACACTGTTCATCACTGATGGAAGACAGAACGGGAACTAAAACAGGGCAGGAACATGGAGGCAGGAGTTGATACAGAAGCCATGGAGGGGTGCTGCTTACTGGTTTGTTTCCCATGGCTTGCCCACCCTAGTTCTTTATAGAACTCAGGACCTGCAGCCCAAGTCCAGAATTACACACATTGGACTGGACCCTCCACTATCAATCACTAATTAATAAAATGCCTTTTAGGCTTGCCTACAACCTGACCCTATGGAAGCGTTTTCTCAATTGAGATTGCCACCTCCCTGATGACTCTAACTTGTGTCAAGTTGACAGAAAACTAGCCAGCACATATGGCTACCTAATATTTGACAAAGCTATCAGAAATATAAATGGAGAAAGAGCTTGTTCAACAAACATCACTGGTGAAACTCAATATTCATCTGCAGAAGAATACAATTATATGCCTCTCTGTCTGTCACTTTGCCCAAAAACCACTTCAAAATGGATCAAAGACTTCATTTAGAATGTGAAATAGTTAGAGGAAAACGTGAGAGAAATACTGGAAGACGTAGGAGCTAGAGGGACTGTCGACTTTTCTCCCCTTAGAACCTCTATAGCACCTTCCAGTACTGCGAAAGCTAGCTAGCAGATCAGTTCCAGCTTCATTTCTTTATATCCTGCAGCCAAAATACGTGATATCCTTAGGCATAGGATCTTGCTATCTAGCTCTGGTGAGCAACTAAGGGCAAGGGCCTATATTGTTTCGGGGGCCTCTAAAACCACTCTGGCCAACAATTCATATGAAAAATGTCCATGGAGTGATGAGGGGAGCGGGCCCTGCTTTTCGTCCTGCCTGGCTCCCGCACGGCTAGCTT
>LOEQ01009189.1:60385-76856 GCA_001685075.1 Bramus lutescens
TGTGTGTGTGTGTGTGTGTGTGTGTGTACATGTGTGTGTGTGCATGCACTTAACATTAAAAAGGCTAACTTCCAATGCAGGCAGCTGGCACTGAAGCTTTGCCCTTAGAAGCCTTTCTATGTTCTAAGAGAGGAAAATTAAAATTGAAAAGCACCTCCGACTATTAAGAGTTCCATTTGAATGTAGCCTTACTTTAGCAGCATAAGCAGGCCAAACCTAAAATAAGCTGTTCTGCTTTTTCAAAGACATTGTTGATCCTGTATATTTATGCATAAGTCTTTTAAACTAATTTTCTATTTTTTCAACCACAAACTGTCTTCATGATACTTAACCATAGCTGATTGCTATAGAAATAGCTATAAGAGATGTAACTGGGATGAGAGTAAAACATGAAAATGAAGTGTGAGGTGACTTGGTTTGACTAAAAATTGCCATTTTGATGGTTCCCAGTGTATCAGTAGCTCATTTATTGGGAAATAAATCAAAGCAGGGGTAGGGGGGAAAGATAGTCAGATCCACGTAAATATGGCTTTGGTTATCATATTTGTAACCTATACCTATTTGGTAAATTTTAGACAAACACAATTGAATCATAATGAGCTCTCTTCAAAAATTCCATGTTGGAATCTCTGGTGCATTAATGGTCTACAAAAGAAAGCTTGTTAATAACAATCAGTAGAAGTCCCTTTTACCTTATCCTAAAAGGAAAGTTACACAGAATTCCTTCCAGATTTCCATTAGAGGACAATAAGACTCTAACTAAGAAGCTAGAGAGACAGTAATAAGATTTGATTTCAGAACACCTATTTTATTTCCATAAAGATGGTGGATTCCAGAGCCGAATGCTCTCACCCATGGAAGTTGTAAAAACTTTGTATAAAAACTTTGTANAATAAATAAATAAATAAATAAATAAATAAATAAATAAATAAATGGTCAGCCTTTTAGTTTCTTTCAGCGTTGACGGGCCTACTTCTCCAAAGTGACAGCAATGAGTGAGCTTCCTTCTCAATTTTGTAATGCAGTTCCACTTCTCACTGTGAAATATCAGAATAATGTTCTTTTTTCTATTTCTGTAGTTCCATTTCCATGTGGAAGAGTTTCTGTTTCATACGGTTCTAAGCTCACCCGTGTAGAGACTACTTTTTCTGATACGGGCTATGAAAACTCTACTGAAGCTGACTTCATTCTGGATGACTTCACTAACAGCACCATTCTGGATAACATCACTGAAAATAGCGAACCATATGATGACTTCCGTCGAGTTGTTGGTGGAGAAAACACCAAACCAGGTCAAATCCCTTGGCAGGTACTCTCTATTGACAGTGCGTTTAAAAGCTCGAGCTCAGATGGCAAGAGAGAGGCCAGATGAGGAACAGTGCTAGGACATTAGAAAGACCTATGGGGATTGTGGGATGTATTTAGGCAGATTTCATCACTCAGCAAAATAAAAACCCCTATAGATAAGCATCTGGTGAAAGGCATGTCCGGGGACGGCTACCAGACAGGGTCAAAAAGGAATTCAGTACCAAACAAATAGCACAGTAGGATTCTGGACAACTAACTGCTCAGCAATAGCAATGCTCACAAATGAGCTCTCTCTCCCTTTCTCTCTCTCTCTCTCTCTCTCTCTCNCTCTCTCTCTCTCACACACACACACACACACACACACACACACACAAACACACATACCCTGGGGCTGGGACTCACCAAATACCTTCAGCCCCTGGGGGGAGGAAAATAGTAAAGAAGTCCCTAGGCCCAGACAACCTGATGGGAATAGAAAAAAGGACTCACATGGAAAGGGTGAAGGCAAAACCTAGTTTCCTAGAATAAACATATGAGGCTTGATCTACTGCCACGTTTCTCCAAGACTGGCAGTATGTCCAGCTCACCAAGAATTTGTTACGCATGCACTCTCACACCTCATCCAGTTCTCACTGGATTCGAACCACTAGAGGGAGGGGCCCAGCAAGCTGCTGGGTTCAAAGAAGCACTCCAGGTCGTTCTGGTGTATACTGTTGCTTGGAAAACCATGGTTCGAAAGGAAGGATACAAAAACCAGCCCCCCAAATGCCAAATAATCGGCTCAATCTACACAGTCCTCCAAGTGCGTTCTGCACACAAGCCGCATATACAGTATTCCCCATCTGTACTTTTTTTATATAGAACCAAGAGTTAGATTAGTAGCAAACCCAGGTCTTAACTATACATTAGCCAAAGTTTAAGTGATTCCATCTGTGAGGAGAGACAGGCCAACTCCTCCCACCTCAACACAAGGAGCTAGTCAGTTTTCTTACATGAAATTGGACTGGCCCTGAAGATATCACCAAATGTGGTCACTTAAATTTACTGGCTAAAAAGATTCGGTTCCTCTGTCACTTCTGGCACACTTCCAGGGAATAGTGGCCACAAGTAGCTGGTGGCTATTCTACTGGACAAGATAAGTATAAAGAGAATATTTCCATAGTTGCATGTATCTCTGGTGGATAGAAAATGTCATGGTTTTGTCTAGTATAAAACCCCTTAGGCCGTGATCATAATTTGGTAGTGATTTCAATTATTTTAATGATCCTTCACACCAAAATATTGTCTCTACTGAAGTATGAACCTTTACTGTCAGAAACCGATAGCTTGGCTGACACTGCAATCTTCAAATTAGCTGGGCAGGTTTCACATGAGACTTGTTTGAGCAAATGCTTTGGAACTGTTGAGTGGCCGAGCCCTTCTGACAGCAGGAGCAGCAGTCCAGATGAGAAATCCGTGGGCACAGGCTAGAGGACTCCGGGAGCCTGGTCACCACGTCACTCTCATTTCTCACCTTATTCCCGGCTTCTACTTCATTTGCCTGGCCAACGGCAAGAGCCTAAGGGACCTATCAGGACAGGTTGACAGGATTACTCCCTTGGAGCTCTAGGGGTCCTGAGCTGCACAGCTACCCAGTTCAGGCTCAGAATCCTCTCCTCCTCTCCACCCAGGCCAAAGGTACAAACCAAGCAGAAGAGATCGTTCCTTTGGTTCTTGTGCAGGGGGATCAGAGCTCCTTGGAAAAGAAGCAGGGACTCGGAAGGAACACTTCAGGGTGTAAGAGGGGAAGCTAGAGAGTTAAGTGCACCACGCGGTAACAGAAACACATTTTTCTTAGAGACGGTATCTAGCCGACTGAGAAATTAAAGCAGCTATATAGGAAAGAATAAAATGTTTGGAACATTAGGGGACAGGAAAGGCAAACTGTAAGGCCTATATTACTAGATCACTTTCATCAACAACTCTAAAGTAGAGGTTTGAGAAAATAAAAAGGTGCCTGTCTAAAGCTTTAATTTAATTGTTTTTCTCCCACAGTCATGGCTAGTCTGACAGCTCTGAGCATGTGCAAATCTCTTCTGCTTTCTGCTAAGGCCTGTGTAGCTCAACCTAAGAAATTGCTGCCATTTTTCAAAGATGGATTTTTTATCTTAGTTTTGTAGTCTTGGCATAAACGTTCTTCTTAAACACCTTCGTTTCCCCATTCTCAGCTTTCCCCAGATGAGTGCCCAAGCTATCACTGAAGTGACCTGCACAGAGCTACTCCTTCAACCCCATGACAAACAGCAAACTTAAAATATGAATGAGCCAGAGGTGTTTTCTTTTACATGACAATCATAGTTCTATAGAAATGGTTTACTTCTCTATGTGTGGTTATGCACACCTTTAGTCCCAGCATTCGAGAGGCAGAAGTCCATGGGAATCTGTGAGTCTGAGGCCAGCCTGGTGTGCATACTAAGTTCCAGGACAACCAGGGCTACATAGAGAGACTCTGTCTCAAAAACAAAACAAGAGCAGGTAGTGGTAGCTCACGCCTTTAATCTCAGCACTCAGGAGGCAGAGGCAGGCAAATCTCTGTGAGATTGAGGGCAGCCTGGTCTACAGAGCTAGTTCTAGGACAACCAGGCTATCAAAGAAAAAAAGAAAGAAAGAAAGAAAGAAAGAAAGAAAGAAAGAAAGAAAGAAAGAAAGAAAGAAAAGAAAACCAGAAAGAACAAAAAGAAAAAAATGTCTTACTTGGAAAAGACAATCTTGTATTATTCTTAGCTCAGATGATAAAATTCCAATTCGGGGAAGAAAGAAAATAACATGTGTAATTTCGCCTACATCTACAAAGCTAGTTTCAACAGACCATTTGAGCTATTAACCTGCAGTATTGTTTCATGAAGTACATATCAATGACCACTGTGTTTAATGGTTATAGTTAACCATTATAAACCAAAGTGAGTATTCCTTATGTACCCAACAAAATAACCTCTTGCCATGAATTTGGTGAGCAACAGCCATAGCCTAGCAAACAGTACATCATGTCTTTTACTTTGCATAATAGAAAATTAGAATAAATTGTGTTATTAAAAAGCCAGAAGTGATGACAAAGGAGAATAAGGGTTTTACTGAAGTCAGGGAAAGGCTAGACTGGAATTAAAGGTACAAAGGAGAACAATGAGACGGCTGCTATTGTGGGCTGCCATTGCCATGGAGAACAGAAATACAAACTTTTGTATTTTGTCACTGTATATAGGTGTGTTGGAGAGGGGGCAGTGATGCACAGAAGAAGGCTCTTACTAGACTGTGGCCATGAAAATAATTGACAGATCAGAACTCAGATGTTTTGCTCAGAATATATGCTTTCCTACTTTTCCCCATCATTCTCTGAAGTGTTGCAAGAACTTTTCTTTGGCTAAGCAGATAGCTCATCTTCCAAGTAGCTAATATTGAGATAGCTATGGTCTTTGGGTGGCCAAGCAAGCATTCCAAAGCACGCATTTGTAATATTTTAATTGTAAATATATCTTAGTTCCTTTTTCTTGGCAAAGGTGTTCACTAAAATTTCTAATACCAATTAGGGATTGGCAAAGAACGCTCTTCAGGCTTAAAAGGGCACAACCATATTTCTCAGTCAGGCATTGGAAAACAGCAGAATTTCCAGGAAGCACCCCTTTGGGAAAGTCATATAAAATATGTTATTGTCTATGTGCCCAGGGGATGGCTATCCTTCACGTTGACCTACCCTAACCCACTATCTGGGAGGTGTTCAGTAATCCTTCATTAGTACCTAAAAATCATTCCATTTTGTCATGTTAATTCTACTTCCAGAGAAAGACATGTTGGATTGTAATGTTCAGGATAGAACCATGTTACCCAAATTTCCTTGATGGTAAAATTATTTGGAATCAGAGTCAGGCACTTCATCTTTTGAACTTGTCCAGTGCTCTATAATGAGAAGAGTCTCATATCAAAGGTTTAAGTGGTTTGTATTCATCTTCCATAACAGAAGGGTAAGGAGACAATAGAGCATGTGGTGAGGGACTGGAACCCTGGCTTGTTGCAGTCACATCTTTTATCACCTCCCATTCTCCTACCCATGGTGCCTCATAGAGCCTAGTTGCCCAGGACCACTGCCAACCCCCCACCTATGGTACTCAGGAAAACTTCTTCTCAGTGCTTCAACCCAAATGCCATGGCTGTGCTCCCTTCCTAACACAGTTGGCACAAGCAGAGGGAAAATTGAGGTCAAGTGCACATACTCTATATCATTTGTGGAAAGGTGCATAATCCCATCACATCTCTGGACCCAGAATGTGCCTCTCCCAGCACATTCAGAGAGGGAGCAGGAGCTTCCAGGGCCCATCCACATTCTGAGATGGAAGTGCATTTGTTTGGGAATCACCTCCCTTGATGGGTGTGGTAGTCTATCAAGGGAAGACTGGCCTCCCCGCCTTTGTTGGGAGTGGTGTGAGGACTGGGTGAATCATCTGGAGCTAGCAGACAGTGGGATATCAAGACCACATGTGAAGGCTTGGAGTCAGCCAGTAAATATCCCCATGCTGGAAGGAATATAGCCCTAAATAAGCTTTAAATGATGGGTTAGAAAAGCTACCCTAGAAGAAAAAGGAACACTTTCTATTTCAATATCTTCAACAGCAGTTTTATCCTGGCTTTAGAACAAGGGGACTCAAATTTTTATTTCCCATTGACCTGACAAAGCATGTTCCCAGCCTGAGTGAACATTTTTAACCAATAAAGATTACCTAGCCATGAGAATCCAGATTCATTAGCTTTGTAACACCTCTCAAATGTAAGCACTCTGGGAATAGAGTTCCACTTTCTCCAGCACTACGCACAAAATATTCTCATTAAATCTTGATGTCCCTCCCCAATCTGTTTTTATAAGAAACTGAGATTTTCTCTGACATTTGGTTTTCAGACCACATCTAAGATATTCTGAATGCTCAGGAACATAAACACTGGGGCCAGGCAAGTGTGTGTGACACACACAGGCCGCAGCACACATGTGGAGGTCAAAGGACAACGTGCAAGAACTGAACTAAGGTGGCAAGCACTTTTACCTACTGTGCCATCTCAGCAGCATGAATGGTTATGTATCTTTAAACCTCAGTTTGCTCATTGAGTATGTATCGTGTAATATTTCACAATGATTGTGTTTTGAGTTACAAATGTGCGTGAGTAATACAATCATTAGCCTCAAATAATCATTCAATAAATGCATAAAATTAGGAAGATTGTTAAATCTGGGTGGTAGCAGTGTTGGTGTTTATTATATCGTTATTATGTTTTTTCTGCATTTTTGCAATTTTTCAAAATGTAAAGCAATAGCTAAAAAGATCCAGAGAGCCTGAGAGTGGGAAAGGGGTCAGAGAGTTGTGATAGTTGGGTGAGCCCCTCAGGACTTTAGTTACAAAGCTCGTGCTTCAGAGTGCAGGACACAGTGGCCATTAAGTAAGTTGGATTTGGTCCCAGAACAAGTCCTTCAAAAGGCCCATCTGTGCCCCACATGCAAAGGAACCAACACCCCCACCCCTTTGTCGCGTTTAGGGACAGGTTTCGCTGAAGGGCTACCTAAGACTTAAGCTAAGGGCATCAGTTCTCAGAGGCTAATGGGCTTCTGCAAAGAATTTCCTGAATGCTGAGTGTGCTCTCTGGTGTCCACACTTCTCAGCTTTACCTCTGAAAGTGCGGATCAAAAAATGCCTTTGTTTACATTGGAACTGAAATTCTCTAAGTTGATTTAGACATTGATGTGGCAAACAAAGAAAAAGGAAAGGAAGAGAGAGAGAAAGAAAGAAATTGATGGTCCTCTTTGTTTATGCTGTGAATGTGGACAAGAAAGAATGGATTCGCCTCTTATCCAATAACATCCATGTTTAAGGTCACACTCCAGACACTTTTGTCCACATTGTCTCAAAGCCAAGCACAGTAAAGCAGACTTTTTTAGAACAAGGAAAGCCTCACTCTCTAACCAGAGGAAGCTGGCTGCGATTAAGGGGGCTGGAAGGAACGTGTGAGTCCTGCTGGTGGTCAGCACCTAGGTGACCAGGAAACGCAGCCCCTGTGCAGTCCTTAGGTCTCATTTCATAACATTCTCATTTGGGAGGCTTGAAACAACTCCTGAGAAAACTCCTGATGAGTTTTTTCTTTCAAGTGACCTGTAGCAAAGAGATGCCTTCATAGGTCCTCATAGAAGGCAAGAGACTCAATACTGATTATTCATCCTGGGGAGCTAGTATTTAGTCCCATATCCACTGTAGCTCCTTGAAAAGCTTGTACCAGGAGGCTCTAAATAGCATGGCAAAAGGAACTCAAGGGCCCCACATCACACACACAAAAAGCCACGCATCAGATTTGCCTCACCTGGAGCACTCTGTCCCTGCCACACTAGCTCTCATTTCTGCCTTCACTTCGAGATCAATACAGAAACAGTAGTTTGGTTTGTGCTCCAGAAACACTAATTCATCTGCAGAGCCGACATTTTCCAGAAATCCTCTGCTTCTGCCAGTACCTAACAGCCAACTTTTACCCACTCCTGAAAACAGCATATGTATTCATTTTTCTCTGGATCAGATACCATATGCAGTGAGATTCTTAATTTTATTTCCACAGGTCATTTTAAATGGTGAGGTTAAGGCATTCTGTGGAGGTGCCATCATTAATGAAAAATGGGTTGTAACTGCTGCCCACTGTCTTAAACCTGGTGATAAAATTGAGGTTGTTGCAGGTAAGGAAACAAAATAGATAATAATTGGCAACATCAGCATTATGATGGACATATCATATTATACAAAGGTCCAATAGAATTGTTACTGAATAAATTGGGCTAATGGTAGCAGGGTCGTAATTTCAAATTCTAACTAATTCCACCTTCCAAGCCCCATATTTCTTTTTGTGAACCCATAAGGCACTCTCAGCATAGTACAATTATTTATTGGTGCATGAATTTCCCCACCCACTGTATTAGATCATTGAGACTTGGTTTCTAGTGTTCACTGAACCCAAGCCAAATGTAGACCCATGGGAAATGTGTCTATGCAAAAGACAATAAACTATGAGATTTTTTTTCAACAGGTGATTATAACATTGACGAAAAGGAAGACACCGAGCAAAGGCGAAATGTGATTCAAACTATCCCTCACTACCACTACAATGCAGCTGTTAATAAGTACAGCCATGACATCGCCTTGCTGGAGCTAGATAAGCCTTTACTACTAAACAACTATGTAACACCTATCTGTGTTGCCAATAGGGAATATACAAACATCTTCCTTAAATTTGGTTCTGGCTATGTAAGTGGCTGGGGGAAAGTCTTCAACAAAGGGAGACAGGCTTCCATTCTTCAGTACCTGAGAGTTCCACTGGTCGACCGAGCCACATGCCTTCGGTCCACAACATTCAGCATCTATAACAACATGTTCTGTGCTGGTTACCGTGAGGGAGGCAAAGATTCTTGTGAAGGAGATAGCGGGGGACCCCATGTTACTGAAGTGGAAGGGACCAGTTTCTTAACTGGCATTATTAGCTGGGGTGAAGAGTGTGCCATAAAAGGAAAATATGGAATATATACTAAAGTTTCCCGGTATGTCAACTGGATTAAGGAAAAAACAAAGCTAACTTAATGAAAAACGTGTTTACAAAAGAAATTCACTGGGAATGAAAATAGACCAAGCCCTTTACTAACTAGTCATTTTTTCCAACTCTTGTTAAATATATAAGTTCGATAAATACTGGTTTCTCTGTGCAGAGGAAGAACCCATCTAGAATCTATATTGTACTAGATCGAGTAGGTTATCAAATGTAATCACTAGAGAAATAGTTTGGTAAGAGAATTTACTGTTTCCCAAAGTCCAGCCCTTGGTAAAATGAGAAAGTGACGTTTTCCATGGTGCCCAGCAGGAACCCTAGTCCTCAGTTGTGATGACTTATCCTATTCTCCTTCTTAGCAGCAATCTATGTTTTAAAGCTCCCTTACCTCTCTCAAATGTATTGATTGTGAATCCAGAATCTTTAGCCCATTTAAGGCCAGAAGCACAAAGGAGCAGCTAATAGGTCAAAACTCATCAAATGTGCTACTTCCTCTCCTTTTTTTTCCCCTGGATACTGCATCTTTTCAAACTCCCAACCCCCAAATCAATGTTCCCCTCCCCCACTCCCACACTTCTTCTCCCCAGCCTTTGGAGAAAGAAGACAGTCTTTTTTTTAATGCCGTACACATATATACACACCCACCAACCCCATACTTACTTCCAGCTTGGTCTCAAACTTACTTTGAATAACATGGGGATGAGGTACACTGCCTAAAATCATAAGAGGAACTTTCTCTTTAATACACTATCTAAGATAGTTCCCTAAGAATGTGTAATTGGTGATCATGGAGGCATGACCAGGGATGGTTCTGAGAAGGCAAATTCACATGTCATTGCAAGTATAAAAAGCAACAACATTGATCAAAATGCATTGCCCCATCTGATAAAAAAAAATTCATGGTAAAAGAAAGTTAATGATGAACCAGACAGAGTGGTGCATGCCCTTAATCTCAACACTCAGGAGGCAGAGACAGGTGGATTTCTGAGTTTGAGGCCAGCCTGGTCTACAGAGTGAGTTCCAGGACACCCAGAGCTATACAGAGAAACCCTATCTTGAAGAAAACGAACAAGAAAGAAAAAAAGTGAATGATAAATTAAGCCATATAATTACACTGTGTATAGTAGCATACTGGTAAATATCTGAGCAAGAAAATCTCTTAAAAACACCTCAAAACCTTTTTGTAGCAATAGCTCATTTCTACTGTAGAAATCCCCTTACCTTGGTAGACTTCAAGCTATTAGCATGAAGTTATTGAACAAGGAAGTTGAGAAAACATGCAAAATTGATCTTAAAACAGTGCTTTAGTCCATATTTAGCCTAGAACTAGCTGGGTTTTCAAGGACTGGTTTAACAGTGTGCCTCCAGCATTCTCCAGTGCTAATCAACAAGACAACTTGCCTAAGCGAGACATGTCATGTCTCCCGCAGCAGGCTCAAGGATGGGAATCATTGCAAATGGCCAACCAAATGGCCCATTTCTGCTTTTCAGCTCACTGGTGAGCTTTGTTACTACAATTAATCTTGTTACATTGAATTTTCTAGAGGGTTGCTGACAGTCCAACATGTTTCTCACCTGTGACTTAATGAATTTGTATTTTAACTCTTATCTAGAACTCTGTATAAACTTATTTGATATCAACTACTTAATGATGTATAAACAGAACAAATGTCAAAAGCATGATTTGAACCCTTTGGCACTGCCACCTGCTCCCACCAAACAAACCATACTCACTACTGCCGATTTTACTTAAGTTCCACTGCTTACTGCCTTTTTTTTGTCTTGCAAGAAGTATCAATAAACATCATTCCAAATTTCTCCATTTCTTGTTAAATCATTTAGAGGCATGGCCCAAAGAACACAATCAAGCAAAACCCTGAAAAAAATGCATTTGGTGAAATATATAATACTGACTTTATGCTCCGATGTCCCCCAACTTCATGAGATTTGCACTACATCTGAAGAGAACAATGCCCTGAATCCACTTGCAGGTCTAATTAACTATGTGTATGTCCTTGGATAAGTCACATACCCTGTAGATGGAGGCTCTTCATTCATTTCCCAGCTGCACAGACTCAAAATAATCACACAGAAACTGTATTAATTAAAACACTGCTTGGTCTATTAGTGCATTTTTTAGCTAGCTCTTACATCTTAAATTAAACCATTTCTACTAATCTGTATATCGCCATGTGGTTGTGGCCTACAGGTAAGGTTCCGTGCAGCATCCAGTGTCTGTCTTGTCTGTCACTACATGGTTTCTTTCTGACTCCGCCTACTCCCTCCTCCTCTATCTGCCTGGAATTACCACCTTGCCCTACTCTTCACTGCAATAGGCCCAAAGTAGATTCTTTATTAGCCAATGATATTCACAGCATACAAAGGGGAATCCCATATCAATACCCTTTGTGGAATTAATATCTCCATTTGTATGAGGGAATTTGAGAGGACCCTGTTCAAAGACCTTTGAGATGTTAAGAATGTATACTTTTTTGTTCTTCATTCCTTCAACAAATATTCATGTAGGTGTTCCCTGTGTAGCATTACCAATAATGCTGATTACATTTTGAAATAGGTATATTTGCATTTGAAAAGTTTCTTAAAAGTATGTGAATTACCACTAGTGCCTACTGCATTAGGACATAGCAGTTGCCCCATAAATGTTAGCTGTAGCTCCAGAGATGGCTCAGTGGTTAAGAGCATTTGCTGTAGCCCTTGCTTCTTGTAAGCGACCCAGGTTCAATTACCAGCTCCACATCAAGAGGCTCGCAACCATTTGTAAGTCCAGCTCCAGGAGATTTGATGCTCCCTTCTGGCCTCCATGGGCACTGTACTCACATGGTGCACTACAGACAAGCTGGCACATACAGATACATATGAATAAAAATAAATGATTTTAAATGTTAGATGAATTGGAGTAATAGCAATTAGCTACGCATTGAGCATACCTAGATTACAGAAATCAGTTCTGTTATCATTGACTAAAGGAGAGGAAGAGAGATGAGTCACTATAAGTGTCAATTTTACATTTGAGGAAAATGCTAGCTTGTGCATGAAGCATGTTACTTCGAATTTGAATAATTAAGGCTCTATGACCCCAGTGCTCAGTTGGAAAAAGAGAGTCATGTTGTCATGGAGACCATCCTTTACAAAAGAAACAATGGTGAACTAACCTCATACCTCAAGCCATTGCCTCTCTATGTGGCACAGGGAGGAGCTTCTAAGCCTCTGAGCAATAATTACCCTTTCTCCCATGTGTTCAAAAATGACTGAATCCATTCTGAGCCATATGCGACATGTTGTCAATACTAAACATGTGGGCCTTTAACCGTACCTACGAGCCAGCAGTCTTCGAGCCAAGGCCTCAATGGATTCTGCCTACGTCATTTGCAGTCACTATATAAGAGTCATTAATACATCCCAAATTGTTGTAGCTACTTAACCTAAATGGGCTGAAACAGGCTGGTATAATATTGGAAGTGACAGATTAAAATAGAACTCTTGCTGAGTGAAGAAAGGTGTGTTAATATCATGCACACATTTTACCTTGCTGTTTAAATCTGATTGCTTTTAGTTCTTTGAAATATTAGTCATTTTATAATGTCAAGAACAAATATGGTCTGATTTTCTCTGCCAGGGGAAAAGGAAAGGTTACTCTCCTGAACACAACCCTTTACAAACTACTTCCTTATAAATTCTACATATTTTCAACATAAGAGTGTCAAAAATGCAAGGCATAGTAAGTGCCATCCAATCCACTGCACTTTTACAGATGGAGATACTGAGGTCAAGAGAAGGCTGGGACCAAGTAATACAATGGCAGAGTCTAGAAGAGAGTTCAGAGTGCCTCTCCTGCACTGTGAAACACAGCGCTTGCAGCTAGTGTACACTCACGCTGCTGTCTGTTCTCGTACAGCAGCCAGGGCTATCTATCTGCCTTGATGGAAATCTATTCAGAAAGTCTGGGAGTGAAAACTGCCTGGCATTCTTATTAATGATATTCTGAGTGGGAAGCAAGTGATAAAAACAAGAGCAGCAGTCAGATAAACTGAAGCTGCAGCCCCTGGCTCATAGCAGGTACTCGGTAATGACATGGATATGAACCTTCAGGACTTGTGACTGGCTTTTATTCCAGCTGTGAGCAATGGGTCTTCCAGATGTGCCATTTGACTTGTAGAATATGTTTTCTAGCGGCCTCTGGCACACAACTCCAGCACAGTTTTACTTTACACTTTGAGTTCATGCTGGGGAAGTAGACACGGGCCGCACTAGGAGAGTACAGGCTACTGCAACAGCTGTCGGGGAGCTCCATGAGGCCTTCAAAGGCCCACTGGAGCTGGAAGTCCACCAATGTCGTACAGTTATGCAAACCAGGCAAACATTACAGCTGCTGACAGGCCTGTCTGGGGACAGCAATCAGAGTGCTTTTTTCAATGTGAGACTTATGCCATCTAGAAGTCTCAGTTATGACCACAAACATCTAGACTGTTCTGTCAACCATAGAGGCTGTTGAAGGATTTGTAGCAAGAAAAAATAAAGACTGTGGGAACTTCTTTCCAATCATTCCACATCCACAGATCCGTCTCCTCCTTCCCTCCCACAGTTTCAAGCAGACCTTTTTCATCCTGTCCATCAGATTTTTTCCCTAATCACAACTTCTAATAAAAGGTAAGGGTAGCAGAGGCTTTCATTCAAAAATCTACAAAGAAACACCAGTTCCTGAAATGAGGTCAAGGAACTTTCTCCACACCCCACAGAGCACAGCAGAGTTCTTTGGATCAGGCCAGATCATCTCCCTGTAGTCCAAGAGCGACCCTTTGTGGTGAGAGGTAAGTGACAGAAATAGAGAAATTCCTGATTCCACAGACTTGCATTCAAAAAGCTGCTTTGGGGGCTGGTAAGATGGCTCAGTGGATAAAGGCAACTGCTACCCAGCCTGCCAACCTTAATTCTATCCCCAGAACCAAGATGAAGGAAAGAAAGAAGTAATTCCCACAATTTTGACCTACACACACACACACACACACACACACACACACACCATGACATGAAGATGTACTTTTAAAACATTAAAGAGACTTCAGTGCAATGGGACAGTTGGAGTTCCCAGTCTAGAAAATCTTACCAACTCACTGTCAACCTTAAACTTGCAGAATGATTACAGATCTGCACGTATGACGTGGTTTGCTGCTGAGCTCATTAAGATTTAAACAAAGACCCACTTGTAGTACAAGTTTTAATAAACATCCCTCTGTATATAAAAATATTTTCTTCTTGAACTCTATTACAAAAATAAGCATGCTTTTTTATGAGGTTTGCTAGTAAAATTCCTCCCTGGGAGAGAGAGAAGTAATGTCTACAGCCCCTCCCAACGTCTTGATCCTTGGAGGGCAGGCCCCACAGAACAAGGCAGTGCCCATAGGAATGCCCAGAGACTATGACAGAACACAGAATACCTGTACAAGCTTAAGGCAGACAAAAACCCCAGCATGGAGAGGGGCAGGAGGGCATGAAGCCCACCCCTAGCTGAGGACCTACTGGCAACTGATTGCTTCTAGGAGACGGAAAGTAGGTTTAATTCGAGGATATGACCACCCCATTGCAGGGCAGGCTCAACACGCAGTGGTATTTCTGCAATACAAATTGCACTCAATGGGTTAAAAAAAAGGAGAACTTGTGAGGTTGGGTGAGTAGAGAGGTAGAGATGGATTTGGGAGGAGATTGGCACGGTGAATAAGTATGATCAAAATACCTTGCATGAAATTCTCAAAGAATTAATAAAAAATTTGTTTAAAAATATTTGAGGGGCTGGAGATAATGGCTCAGTGGTTAAGAACACTGACTGCTCTTCCCAGGTTCAATTCCCAGCAACCACATAGCAGCTCACAATGCCTGTAACACCCTTTCCAGGGACCCAACACCCTCACACAGACATACATGCAGGCAGAACACTAATGCACCTAAAATAAAAATAAATTTAAAAATAAATGAATAAAATAAATAAATAAATATTTGGCAGTCTATGAGAGTAGGGTTTCTTCCTTTGTACACTAAAGCCCAGTGCGAACGGGGAAGGGAACTAGAGAGATTACTAATCAGAACCAGCCACTGCCATTTAACTAAGGAAGGAGTCTTGCCGTATTCTTTTGTTTGTTATCTCAGGGCTCACTGCTCACACTGCTGCAGAGCTCTCAAATAAATCACGCTGGGTCTGAGCATGACCCCATTCTGCAGTTGTTCTTTGCTCAAATAAATAGTGTTAAATTGATTTCTGTCCAAAGTGCTCCTTTTTGAAAGTTTTTACTTATTTTGGTTTCTGTGTGTGAGTGTTTTGCCTGCATTGTGTATGTATGCCACGTGTATGCCTGCCTAGTGCCTGTGGAGGAGAGGAGAGGGTGTCACATCCCCCATACTATAGCATTATCTGTCCCTCAAATTTTACATTTTATAAATAAAGGAAGCATGGCTCTAAAGATTTCATCATTCATTAAAGGTTTAAAGAAGCCAGTTGTGGTGGCACATGCCAGTGAGATTTGCTGAAGGAGGCAGAGGCAGAAGAATTGTAAGTTCGAGGCAAACCTGGGTAAGGATTTATTAATTTGTGTTTTATGTTTATAGGTGCTTTAATTGCATGTATGTTTATGTAACATGTGTATACAGTACATAGTAGATTCTTTTGAAGGCCAGAAGGAGGCATCAGATCCTCTGGCTCTAGAGTTACATATGGCTGTAAGGCAAGGCACCATGTGGTTGTGAAAAGTGAACCCAGGTCCTCTAGAAGTGCTCTTAACCACTGGGCCATCATCTCCAGCACCAGGGGTTCTACTCCTAATCTTTATCATCTAGGACTGAGAACACTGCATACAGAAGAGAGCACAGACGTGAAAACATCTAGGAGAACCACTGGCTGAAATGAAATCCTTGCGCCGAAAAACAACAGCTTGTCTGAGATGTTAAATTTCAACATTAGCTCATTTAGGTACAAATTCTAAGATAAACAAGGTTGCAAAGAAAAGTAAGCTCTGAACCCATAAGCATAAGGTATAACAACAACAAAGCTGCCCAGTGAAGAGAGGAAGCGCTGCTGAGAGACGTCCGTGTAGATTGCAGATCAGGAAAGCACTGTATGGTAAGGACCAAGAAAGAGGCCGCGCCCTAGGCAGTCAGTCCTGTGTGCTGATTTCTTTCCCATTTCCTAAGTGTCAGTGAGAAGGCCTTAGGAGCTGTAACGGGAGAGATGAAGAAAGCAGGGTTCTGTATCAGTCTCCCTTCCAACGGCACAGTGGTTACTTTTTTACATTTGTTTTCTGAAGACATATGCATATAGGTGTATTGTCTTTTAAAGAGTTGCTTATTTTATTTTATGTTACATGAGTGTTCTGCCTTCATGTATGTGTATGGTATGTTTACTTTGTGCCATGGAAGCGAGAAGTGGACACAGACCCCCTATAATTGGAGTTATGCCCCATTGTAAACTGCCATGTGGGTACTGGGAACCAAGCCCAGGTCCTCTGAAATAGCAACCAGTGTTCGTTTTTTTTAATTGAAAATAAATATTTTGATACAGTAT
>LOEQ01009190.1:0-15601 GCA_001685075.1 Bramus lutescens
TTCTGGTACAGGATCAGGGCCCCTTGCTGTCCAGGGACCTTGCAGACAAAAGGGTTCGCTTGTTGCCTGCAAATTAGTGTGACATTGGAATTCCCGCTGGTTGTGCTCACCACCCCATCCCAGCCTCAAAACAGGCTGAGCTGGTGGATCTTCTGGCTCTGAATAAGGGAAAGGGAGCCTGTGTGCAAGCTGGAATGGGATAGGAAGAGAGAGGTAGTAGCCGGAGAGAAGCCCCTGCAGAATGACCAGAGAGGTTAGGGATTTGAGGAATGTTTGTGCCCCCTTTCCATGGCTTCTGCCAGCCAGTCAGGAACATACTCACCCCTCTGATGGATCTTCTGGTACAGTATTAGAGCCTCTTGCTGGCTGGGGACCTCACAGAAAAAAAGGCCTAGCTTGCTGCCTGTAGGCTTAGTGAAACAAAGGAACTCCTGCCTGTTTGCACTCACCACCCCATCCCAGCCCCCAAACAGGTTGAGATGGGGGATCTTCTGGCACCAAAGAAGGGAGGGGGAACCTGTGTGCAAGCTGGGATGGGATTGGAAGTGAGAGGTAGTAGCCAGGGAGAGAAGCCCCTGCAGAATGATCAGAGAGGTTTAGGTGGTTGAGGAATGTCTGTGCTCCCTTTCCAGGGCTTCTGCTGCTGGTCAGGAACACACTTACCCCTCCAATGGATCTTCTGGTATAGTATCAGGGCCCCTGATTGAAATTTTTGATTTATCCTCCATGTTTATTCCATCGTGTAGAACAATATTTTTTATAGCAGGCACCCGATTTTTTTCTTTTAATTTTCCTGGTGAAACATGTTTTACACAATGACTGGGAATGATTGATCCACTTTTGACTTGGGGGCTTCAGAGAGGCTTCCCAAGGAGTTTCCTGATTATATCAGGTTACCTTATCTATCTTTTGTTGACCTGCACTCAAAGCCAACTTTGCCACACCTCCTATATAATCCAGAATCCTATATAATCCTGGCCAGGGGATGTCTCAGACAAAAGCTCCTTTTACTCTTTAATCTCCCCTTTTCTTTTATATTTTCTCTCTGCCTGCAAGCACCACCTATTTTTCTTTTCCTCCCTGGGTATTAGCTATTCAGCTTTTTATTAGACCAATCAGTTGTTCCAGACAGGCAAAGCAACATACCTTTATAGAACTAACAAATGCAACACATCTTTACATCTTTAAGCAAATATTCCACAGCATAAGCAAATGTAACACATCTTTTGCTAATATTCTACAACACTTCTGAATGCATCAACAAGAACATTTTTAAAATGATTGATGAGAAAACCCTACCACGAATGTGAGAGGCATCATGCCAAGGGGTTTTTGGTATGGATAGCATTAAAACAAAAGAGAAGAAAACCACAGTGTCCCCATTGCACTTACTGGTTTCTTGTTTGAATTGATGTGAACAGTCATTAACTACCACATTTCCACCACTTTAATAAGATGCTCCAGAGCCTGGTGTCCAACAACAATCAGCTGAAGCCATTTAGATCATGATCCCAAACAAATCTCTCCACATTTTAGGTTTCTTTTCGGGTATTTGTTTACAGTAGTAAAATAAAAAAGTAACTAATACATTGCCATTGGGATGACAAAAAGTTACTGTTGCTAAAACAATGATTCATGGGACAAGAGTTCAAACATCCAACACATAATAAAACTTTCCTATGGTTGTACATCATTGGAGTCCAACACTGGAAATGGAGACAAAAAGATGCTAAAACCTTACTAACTGTCCTTTCACCCTGAAAAAGAAACTAGTCACTAGGAGAAACACTATATCATGGAATAAGAAAGAGAGTACCAGGGAAAAATACCTAACCCATCTTTGTCCCCTGTATATTCCTGCATGGGAATTTACCTGTGAACACATGTGTTCACATACCCATGTACCACACACACATTATGAAAGAGAGGCTTGAGAGTGTCTTAGTTGACTAGAACTCAGAAATATATTATCTCAGTTTTGATAGTCACAAGTTCCACCTCCAGGTGTTTATTTCTAAAGAGGACTCGCTACCAAGCTTGCCAGAAAACTACTATACCAGCAAAAAAAAGAGATAAAAGAAACAGCTGTGTTTGTATTGTTAGAATTAGCTTCAGTGAGATAACTCAGAAATATGTAATTCTATAAACAGTTGAGTAGTTTAAAACTAAGAGCAAATTTATAATTTATATGAGGAAGTTTCTTGTATCTCAGGATGTCATAAGGGCAAATAAATGGTGTAAGGACACTAGTAACTATAAAGAAGCCACAAATAAACACTATTATCATTAATATTTTCCTAAGAAGAAACATGCAGATGCTGATCTGTTGACTCTAAGTCATATTCACAGAAAAGTATTTTCTTTCTTTTTTTAAAATTTTTTTATAATTTATATATCTTTATTTTATGTGCATTGGTGTGAAGGTGTCCCCCTGGATCTGTTTTTTCAGACAGTTGTGATCTGCCATGTGGGTGCTTGGAATTGAACCCCAGTCCTCTGGAAGAGCAGTCAGTGCTCTTAACCACTGAGCCATTTCTCCAGCCCCAGAAAAGTATTTTCTTTCTCGCCTCATCCTATCAATTTCTTTTGACTCTAGGTCACAAGTCAACATTGTTCTGACTTAATTCCAATGCAGTATATTACATTTCCTTTCTCTAGATGAGAAATATTTTTAAAATATTTAACAAATATTTATGTGTAAATGTTTTCATGCTAGTATCTATTGCACCACCTTTGTACAATATGACATAGACCAGAAGAGTGTATGAGATCTCCTTAAACCGGTGTTTCAAAGGGTTCTTAGTTGCCATGTGGGTGCTGAGAAAATTAACCTGGATCCTCTGCAAGAGCAGTCCTCTCTTAGCTGCTGAACCATCCATCTCTCCAGTCCCAGTAAACTTTTAATGACAGAACAGAAAATGATTGAGTATATAATAATTTATATAAAAAGTAAAGCCACACATAAAGACCCAAGTCAGGCAGCTCACAATTGCATGTAAATCCAGCTCAAGAATTGCAAACATTCCTCTGGCTTCTACACACAAACACACACACACACACACACATGCATGCACACAAACATATGCACACACAAACAATAACACACACATCCAGCTAGATTTATGTTTTTAAATAAATCAAGTTTTATCTTTCTTGTGAATTAAAACAAAAAATGAGATGCATATTTGTGATCTCCAGATATTATAGTGAGCTTATAGAAAAAAATCATAATTAATTTAGTCTTTTATTGAGTAAATTTTTAGAAACTCTTTTATGAGGGTTGTTCAATAAACTTCATATGAAAAATGTTTTTTTCAATTATTCTTAACTTTTGTTGTCATGTTCTATGAAGTAACATTTGGCTCTGACAATAGTAGAGAATTTGAGCTTGAGCCATAACTGAATGATAGACAAAATAAATGCATATAACCCCACCAGACATACTTTTTTAGCCGAAGAGACTTGAGGGTGAGCATTTCGGTTCCCTCTGCTTTATTATGGATTATATACCAAACATGTATATGAGATGCTCTGGGGTAAAATAAAAACATAATCAAATAGTTACATTTATAGCCATTTGCCAATAGTCAGCTATTTAATTTCAGGCTGTTGCAAATTTGTAACAGGTCACCATCTGTGACTATTTAAAATTTATAACAGGGTAGAGAACAACACCACTAGACTTTGAGTGTTTTCTCTCAAGCCATATATTTAAACTATTAATATTTTTCTCTGAACTCTTGGATAATGTGTCCTACCAATTTCCCTTCTCCTTTTTGCATGAAAATTACTAATGAATATAGGTAATATTTTCTTTCTGAATCTACATTTATATTTAATTCCTAATGAACAATTGGGGAGTTCCCTTCTATCTGCTAGCTGAAAATATTCAATGATTATTTAAAGCCCAAGCAATGCAACTGAAATACTAATAATATTAGTATTTCATTTCCTCATGACTATTAGTTCTCATGCCCTCAAGGAATTCCATAGTAAATGAAATTTAAGTCATTTAAATGAGTTATTTTTAATTTGACATTGTACAAAGTGCCTGAGTACACAAATTGAAACTTGAAAAAAAAGATTTTCTCATTCTTCAAATAATTTATCCCTGGTAGATATGTTTTGAATCCTTCCTACTCGAAGCAAAGCCTATAGTTCAGTGGTAGAGCATTTGTGTAGAACCTATGAACTGTGAAGAGTCTCAAGTGAAATAAGAAAGAGACATGATTATTCTCTGATGTTCCTGCTACAACAATTAGCTCTTGAAATGTCAGTATCCTTAACTTAGCATTTGATGATTATTGGCTCCTTATTTCTTTTATGTTTCTGTAAATACATTGCTGCAATATTTAAGAACAGTCACACTCAATAACCTATACACATAAGGAATTTCATTGCCAGTTTGGTGGTCAGTTGCTTAGCAACTATATGATGAAACCTATCAGTTCTAACCACACACCCTTGATCTGTCTGTCTGTATTTCATTCTCTCTCCTTTTCTGTGTGTATCATATTCCCCCGATTTCTGTATCTCCATCTATGTTGGGAACGTAACAACTGTAAGTTCTCACTACAGTTGTTATGTTCCGAACATAGACAAAGCCACAGAGATATAGAGGAGGGGGCTTGGTCCTGCTTCAGCTTGATATGCCAGACATTGCTGATTCTCTATGAGATGCCTTACCCTTTCAGAGGAGTGAATGGGGGGTTGGATGGGAGGGATGATGGGGGGATCAGAAGGAAGGGAGAGAACAGGAACGGTGGTTGGTATGTAAAATTTAAAAAAAATTAAAAATCAGCTGTAGTGAGCAGAATAGGATGGTATTTTTTTTCATTCATACTATTAGAAAGAACAGTAGATTTATTTTATTTTCAGTAATGCTTATTTTATTATTTCTGTACTTCAAGCTATTTTGAATTCTATTATCAGGAGGTTAAACATATTTGTGATTATTAATACAGGTAAAACTTCCTGAGATCCTCTATTTGGTGTATATTCTTACCCCATACTGTGAATACTTGTTTGAAGTGGGACTCCCCTCTGTGTGCTGTGAATACCATTGTTTGATAAAGAAACCGTCTTGGGCCTGAACAGAGCAGAATAGAGGTAGGCATGGAAAACCAAACTGAATGATGAGAGAAAGAAGAGAAAGTCAGGAGAAGTCATCCAACCCTGTCAGCCATACACTGCATGGAACCTTGCTGGTAAACCACAGCCACATGGAGATATACAGATTAATGGTGATGAGCTAGTTTAGGATATAAGAGTTAGCCAATTAAGAATATAGAGCTAATGTATCAAAAAAAGATTTAATTATTAAATTTTCTGTGTGACTTTTTTCGAGTCTTGGTAGCTGGAAATGAACAAAAGGCCTCCAACATCACCTGTGTGTAAAGTTTAGGGTTCCCTAGAATCTTACCTCCTGCTCACATTTCTAGTGCATCAGTTTATAGGTCTCCTTGCCTCCTGTGCACAATTCCACCCTCTTTAGCCACTATGGTTAGGCAGTTCAAAAGTTCCTAGAACAACTGCATGCTTTGCACTCCATATTCTGAGCACATCTGCAGCAGGAAGAGGGAACATTGTGGAGCATCTAACCTCCTTTGCCCCTTCAATAGCTTGATATCTGAAGTCAGATGATCTCAGCACCCTCTCCTACTCTGTACAAACACCTCTGCTACTGTGCACACATCTGACATACACACAATAAGTTTTGCACACCTTGATTGGTAAAGTTAAGGTATAGCAGGACCCGTCACTTGTATTAGCTCTCCCAAAACTCTGTGAATACTGACTGTTGACATCAGATGTACTGGATACTGCCTCCAGAGCAGCAGACTGAAGCCCTGCACTGACTCTGGTTTAAGCAAGACTGAGAAAAGTCAAGACATATAAGACCAAAACAAAGGCTGACAAAATCCAAGTGTGTCAGAAAGTTTGAAGCAAAACTCCAGAAGTGAGAATAACAATACAAAAGTATTCACAGCATGAACAGAAAAGTCACAATGTAGTTCCCAAATTGCAAATCACATAATCATAACCACTCACAGTGACTTACATGAAATCTAAGATAAGGAGTTCACAAGACTGCTTACGTTTAAAAATTCTCTAGGATTTTTAAATGAGTGCACAAAATTCTGAATGAATACTAAGAAAATATAGACATCTGAGTGAAATAAGGAAGTAAAATCAGAATATGAAAGTACAATTCAATAAATAGAAATATTAATGGAAATTAAAAGCTTCCATCAGTTAAACATACATCTCCGTGAGAAGCAGTGCCAATAGAATGGGTTATTTGGATGACAGAATGTTAAGAGTGTAGATAAGGTAGAGGAATCAGATCATTTACTGGAAGTCAGAAACAAAACCTATGAACAGGGACCTGTGAAACATCAAACTTATGAATATGATCATAGAAGAATGAGAATAATTCTATATCATTATCAATAAATAATCTCTACTTAGTATTTCCCCTGAAATCTACAGATATCATGCTGCTTACTTGTTTTGTCTAAAAGGATGAATGAATAAGAAATGTGAATAATTTTCTTTTCAGATATTTATGCTGTTATGTCTTGGTTCCATTAATAGAGTTGCAACATTTCATGCCTCATATTTCATATTTTAGCAGCAGTCATGTTATCTAGAAAAACAGACAATTATAATGTTCTTTTATAGCATAAATGAATTGTTTTATTCTATTTTACTTCATTGCTTAAAATATTTAGCTCTTTATACTTACAAAAATTAGTTATATTGGACTTTTTAATTATTATTTCATCAAGTGTTAATGTAAATATTTTCTTATTCTTCAACAACATTGGATTGTATAAAACTCTTTTTTAATTCCATTTCTTTAAAGTCTTAGTCACATATTCTTTTGCTAACTACCTATGTGAGCAAAGGTGCTGTCTTCGTTCCTAGAATATACAGGTTTAGAATACATTTAGAGTGTTCCCCAGTACACATGAGACAGTCCCAAGCAAAAGAAATAAAGTATAAAATTTAAAGAAAACCTTGATTTTTTTCCCAGTGTCCAAATACCACTGAGGATAAATCCTGAACTTTGCCCATTATTGCATTGCTGTCAGAATGATGTATCGGTTATCAGAGTGTTTTCTTTGAAGAGATGTCTATTCAGGTCTCTGGCCCATTTATAACTGTGTTGGCACTGTGAAACTGCAGATCGTTTGATAATTCGGGATGAAAATCCCCATCAAGTGTGTGATTTGTAAATATATATCCTTTGTGTGAGATGCCTTTTAAAAAGTCTTTCTGACAGTTTCTTGTAATGACCAGAAGTTTTAATTACTTCACTGGTCTAATGATTTGTATTTTTCCTTGTCTTTTTTGGGATCAGATCCAAAAAGATAAAAAGAAAAATGTCAAATGTTAAGATTTTGAACTATATATTTTCTACAAGATTTTTAGTTCTCCTTCTTATGCTTAACCTTGGACCCATTTGTGTTAATGTTTGAAAATTATTTAAAGATCCAACTATTTTTCTTCTGCAGGTTGGCAGTCAATTTTCCAGATGTATTGTTTGAAAGCCTGCCTGTCTTTCCTCCCCAAGTGGTCTTGACTCCCTTTTGAAAATCATTTGACCGGATCTGACTTGAATCTATTCGTAACCTTCTATTCTGTGTACAAGGCTGGATGGGCTAACTTTTATCATAACCTCCCTGTTCATCCTTGCAGATTTCCATAAAGTATTGAAACCAGGAAGTGTAAGACCTCCAATTTCTATCTTCCTTTAAAAGATGGTTTTGGATGTTCATGGTGTCTTAAAATTCTAAATGAATGTTGGGGGGATTAGTATTTTTCCTGTTTCTGAAAAAAAAACACAGCGCTGAAACTGAATGGGAATTGATTGAAATATGAGTAACTTAGATCTTCCAATAAATGAAAAATGACTTTTTATTTATTATTGTTATTTGTTATTTCTTTACTTGTTTTCACCAGTATCTTATAATCTTATAACTTTCAACTTTATTGGGTAAAATTATTCTTAAGTTTGTTTTGTTTTCTTTCTTTGTTCCTTGTTTCAATGCTGCTGTAAATTGAACTTGTTATCTCATTTTTTTGAGATTTCATTTCTTTTCATACGGAACTGATTTTTAAATTGATTTTGTATTCAAACTTTTTCCATGTTCATTTATACCTTAATTTTTTTCCTGATGCAATAATCATTACTGTTGTCTACATAAAAATTGTGTTTCTGTAAATAGATACTTTATTACCAACTTAAAAATGCTTGATGTTATTTTAATTTGAACACAATTATAGTAGTATTATATTTAATCTGTCTTCAGACACTGTTTTTGTACAAGACAGAAAATATTTTCATCCTGACTACAGATTCCTGAGATATGGAGAGATGTTTCAATAGTTAAGAACAGTTTTTGTCCTACAGGACATGAGTTCTTAAACAGTAGAGTCTGCAGCCCCAGTTCCAGGGCTTTAACAGGTCTCCAGATACATGTGGCATGTGCCCATATACACATAAATAACAGTAACTATTTTAATGATACTTTATCAAAAGTTTAATATTTTTTCCTCCTGTAAGATTAGTTTTTGAAATAATTATTTAGTTTGTCATTTCAGAAGAAAAAATAGAAAACCAAAAACATTAGGGACCATACATTGTGGTACATTCTGGTAATCTCAGGATTAAAGTTTCAAGGCATGGGGACCATCCTTCAATATCAGGGCTAAATGCCAAGGTCTTGCCACAAACAAGAAAGCAAAGACCTTCTAGCTTGTGTTTTATTCAAATGTTTCTGGTTTCCATTCCTTCCATAACAGATAAACAAGCCTTGGGCTCACAGCTTGTTAATATTGTATTTGGATTATCTGGCCTTAGTTATATTGTTTCTTCATATTTCTGAAGGATTCGAACTTTCTGTGGTTTATTGGGGGGGATTCAACATTGACCAGTAAATAAATATTGTCATCTCTAGATATATTTTATTTATGTAATTTTAAAATTCATCTACCAAACTGTACACATTTTACTGTAAGATTTTTGTCTTTGAGATGTGGGATCAGTTATCAACCAGTGAATTTGTACTTACGAAACATTTAAGTGTGCATTAAAAGTTGAAGCATCAATGTCCTCAATTCTGTCTCTACATATTTTAGTTTAAGATTATGTAGCTGCTGAAATATTTTTCTAGAGATATATTATTCCCTGACATTTCCTGGGAAGTCATTAACAAGCATCTGTTCTTCCCAATTAAGTCACTAGGATGAGACAGACCAAAGAAACCTATTCAAGCAAGTCTGGGTTCCTAACAGAACCATCATCACATCACCAAAGAGTCCAAAAGTTCAAGTGATGGCTTGTGCTGCATCCATGGGCTCTCAGCTTGCAGCCAATTCTGTAAGAGCAATTTCTCCATCTCATAGGAACTTCCAGCAAATATGTCCTTGAAGAGGAGTTTTGTGAACATTATCTTTTTCCTGAGATTCAGAAGCTTCTTATGCCTTATGAGATCCTTTCCAGGGGTGCACACTTGAATTTAGTTGAAATAAATAAATAGCATACATTAACACAAGAAGACATATATCATATATATTCAATATCTAGACTTATATATGTAAATTTTTATCTCTATAATTTTTATATCTTTTCAAAATGCAATGTTATTTAAGTAAAATAAAATATAGCAATAAATATATAAAAATATATTTATATATATTTTAAAGTAAAAATTTGGTTAACTTGAAAAATCCCCATTTAGTCTGCATAAATTTATCTTTTATCTTATTTTCTAAAAATTTATATCCAAATTTGTTTATCTGAATGTAGTCTACATATGGATTAATAATATGATTACTTTCATATTGTGTTTTTCACTAAAAACACAAGATATGGAAACATAATATCTTTAATGTGTTTATGTGTCAGGGTGAGTTTTGGTATGAAGATGTTTTAAATGAGTTCTGTTGATTAAATTCTATCAAATTTTAGTACTTGAAATATAGTTTTTAAACATATTTCCAGCTACTGCTGATGACACATAGAGGCAAGACCTAAATTTAAGCAGGCATAAATGTAAATGCACCTGGACTAAATTTCAAGACAGTTGTTAAAAAAATTTATTTTTAAATACTGGCAAGGTGTACATATAAGCTTTACCTGAGAAATGTATTCAGAGCCACTTGAAAACAATTGTACTGAATATATTTGTGCAAAGTCTCCACTCTGTATTTAATGGCATCATTAACTTCTTTGCAGAATTTAATCAAGTGGGTTGCAGAAAGAAGCCCTGGAAATGAAGAAAAAAAACACTCAAAAATAAAATCCATTGAGACTCCTAGCATGAATATTACCTTTAGGAAGAGAGGAGAATAAACACAGTTATTTGTTTTGATTTTCCAGCTACTCAGGTGGTATATCCTTGCCTGTAACCTCGAAAGCTGCAACTTTCTGCCCTTGTATCTTATGTGACATGGAAAAGCTGAGGGAACACTTGGATGGGTTTGAGCCTAGGTCAGTACTGATGATCTTCAATCCTCTTTCAAGCCTTTAGGGGACATTGGTACAAATGTACTTTTCATCTAAGGCTTCTGGGTAGCCATAGTTATGCTACATTTAATTTTAATTGTGCTAAACACGTAAAAACGGGGGGCCTCAAGTAAACTTGGTATGCAGCCTTGGCTAAATCCTATAGGAAGTGCTATCTCTAGGGCTAGTGAGTTAATGGAGCTAGGAAGAAATAAAAAGTTTGTACTTACAAGGCAATGCAAACCAGCAACAGAACCCTCTAATCCAGGAAACTTGGGCCTGTGTGCCCTTGTAGATTCAGAAAATATAATGGTGAATTCTGAAAATGAGTTGTTATGTTTGTTATGTTCTGTGTACACATGCATATATACACAAGTATATGTGTATATAAACACACACACACACACACACATTCACATAGAGAGAGTGAGAGAGAGAGTTAAAGGGAGGAAATGTTGACTAAATGTCTCTGGCCACAACCTGTAGATGTCACAGAGCCACAAGTACACTTAGTTACAAATAAAGTTATGATCAAGAGCTAAGCCTTGGATTCAAAGATCTGGTTCTGTAGATAAAAGCATGTTCATCTGGTACACAGAATCCGAGTTCATTTCCCAGCACCTATATCAAGCAGCTCACAACTGCCTGTGAGTCCTGTTCCAGAAGATATGGCACACTTATTTAGAGTCTGCAATGTAAACAGAGATGGCTTGTTCATTTTTTGGCCACCCAAACCTGAATAATCATACAGAAACCATATAAATGACAACACTGCTTGGCCAACAGTTTAGGCATATTCCCAGCTAGCACTTATATCTTAAATTAATCAATTTCTTTTAATCTGTGTATCACCACAAGGCTGTGACCTACCAGAAAGGTTCTAGCATTCTGCTGTCTTTCTATTCTTGGAAGCTACATAGTATCTCCTTAACTAAACCTGCACTCTTTCTTCATCTCTGTTCTGATTTCCTGCCTGGCTTTACTCTGCTAAGCCATTGGCCCAAACAGCTTTATTCATTAAACCAATAAAAGCAACTCATACATAAAATGACATTCAACATCATCTACCCATTCCTGTCTAAATAAAAAAGGTTTTATCTTTAACATAGTAAAATTGCATATAAAAACATTTATCAAGCAAGAGTTACAGTTACAATATTTATTTCATTTACATTTGGCAAATTAAGAAAAATATTCTATCATCCATCTTATCTCTGTGACTCTAAAGTGTTATGTCTAATTTATCCTTTATCATAACTAAATAAAACTATAACTGCAAATATCTGTCTTCAACTCTTCAAAGACCCCAGAAGTATATAATATTGCCTAAGTAAAGAGGAAGTGCATTGTAAGCAACTTCCAAAGTTCTAGAATTGATGGAGACATCTTGCTTTCTAGATAGTCACCCAAAGTTCTTTTGTAATGTTGTGGCATCTATCTTCAACCTACAGGCTCATAGTATCTGGCAGAATTTTCCATAAAAGAATTTTCATGGCAAGAATTTTGAAGATCTGATCTGACATTTACTGGCAAAGTCCATCAGTTGCTTTTTTCTGTGCCCTGCAGTATATCTGGCAGTTTCCTCTGTGAAGCAGAAACCTTGAAGAACCTTCCCATCTTTTGGAAAGTTTAGCAGTCACTTTGCTATGGGTCCTGAATGTCTAGTTCATACATGATACCATCAAGCAGTCCAAGCAAGAGCAATATCTTGCCCAAATGACAAGCCTTGTCACATTAAAGGCAAATTTCATGAGTTTCTTCAATGTCCATCAACCTCTCTGAAGTAATTGGTGCTACCAGAAGCAGACATGTCTCATTGTCAAGAAAAGTCTAAGTTCTTATAACCTTTTAGATGCCTTATTCAGTAGGTCTTTTAGGTGTTGAAGATCATCTAACTGAAATTTATCTTTGCATATCTAGAAAAACAAATCAACATGACTAAAAGTCTGATTATTGTAAATAACTATCTGTAAATCTGTAATTTTAAATTATACATTTCATTTTTAAATGAGCTGCACAAACATAATACCTTAAACAAGAGCAGAAATACAGATACACATTGTAACAATATGGACCTTAAATTTATATCAATAGATCAAGATCTATACCAATGCAAAATATTCATCCTTATAACATATCCTCCTTATTTCCATTAACCATCTATATTTAATCTTTTTAAAATGAAAATAAGCTTTGTGAAATGAGTTTCAAAGGTGGAATTTTGGTAGCTCTTTGTGAGCAGGTTTCAAAAGATGTTTAACTCATAAAAGGTTTTTCAGTCTCCAGCAGTGAGATGCAGCTTGGGAACAGACTCGCAGTTACAGTAATCAAGCAGTCCTTCAAACCTAGAGCATCCTGGACACCCACAAACACCCTTGCTCCATGCTCTAGAACTTACTGCATTATTTGTCTCTGTATGTCTTGAATCAATTCAGGCGAGATTTTAGAAATCTCTGGGAAGTTCTTGTCCTGGTGCCTGTATCCTCTTGAGAAAGCGGGCCTGTTGGGGCACACCTGTAATCCTAGCTACTCAGCAGGGATCATCTCAGTGAAAAGCCAGAGATCAGCTGGTTGGAGGAGTCAGGAGTGGAGAACAGAAGCTGAGAGAGGGAGATAGGAAGAGTGGAGGAGAGGCCGGAGGGGGGTCAGTGGAAACTGCATTGATGTTGGTGGGTCTTCTGTCTATGCGCTATTTCATTGGTCAAATAAAGAGACTGCCTTGGCCTTTGTTAGGACAGAAGCTTAGATAGGTGGAGTAGACAGAACAGAATGCTGGCAGAAAAAAAGCAGAGTCAGAAAGACACCATAAAGCTCCCGCCCAAGATGGACATAGGTTAGATTCTTCCCGGTAAGCCACAACCCCGTGGTGATCCACAGATTACTAGATATGGGTTAATTAAGAGGTGAGAGTTAGCCAAAAAGAGGCTAGCTTCACAAAGTGTCTGAGGACTTGGTGTGCCAAGTACACATACTTCTAGCCATTGTCTTCGGGAAACTCTAAGGTCGCTCACTATTCAGTCACACACTGCGTTTTACAATTTCTTCATTGAAAACTCTGAGATTCACTTTGGAAATAATTCTTATACCAAGCTAACTCAGTAACCTACAAGTGCTGTTCCCTCCCTTAACACAACTGTGGAAAGATGTTAGGAATGTTTAGGATCAAGAAAAACAAAAGCAGTGGATCCAGATAGGAAGGGAAGTGGAGAGAAACTGAAGGAATAGAGGGGAAACTGTGATCAGGATATATTGTATGAGAACATGTTAGTGTCTGGGGTCCAGAGAGTTACCATTCTGACTATACATATATATATTTTTTTAACAAATAAGAGACTTCATTAAATACTGCCCAGGACAATGGATACTGGCCAGGTCCATACCTGAGACTCATGTTCAGAATATGGCAACAAATTACATTAGTTTGTGGCTTATCAAGACAAAACTCACAAGGCTCTGTACTTCCAAGCACACATTCTGACGTACCTCTTCCCCATGTGTGATCAAGCACACTTCCTATGCAGCTGGGGCTACAGAAGAGAAAGCTCTCAGCTTTTTATCTTCCATGAGCTAAAGCGCCCTGCATTCCAGGAAGCAACCCATTCTCGGGCAAGTGTAGCCTACAGGTTAGAGGCAGCTGTGTTTTATAAATCTCTTAAACACAGTAATTTCAACTTAAAACATGTTAGTCATCACAAAAAGTGTATTTTTAATAAAAGTGGGGGAAAAATAAAATAAGCATTTATAAGCAATTGTTTTGGGAATTTAGGTATTGTTTTCTACTAACTGCTTCCTGCTCTTTATACTCAAAGTACTTTTAGAGTTCATGGAGACATTTGATCCTGGGGGCTGCTCAGCTAAATCAATATATATCTTCCATCAAACCACATTATCCTGGGAGGAATCCATAGGTTCCCATCTTCTGTGAAAATATTTCCTAAGCAATATATACTTAGACTTAAATTTTAAAGTCAAGATACCTTTAAATATATATATGATTTAGCTGAGCAGCTCCCAGGATCAAATGTCTCTTTGTAGTCAAAAAAATTAAAGAAAGCACATTCTTTATATATAATATGTGTAATCCAGATTCTCTGTATATATTCCATCTTTATGTGACTTATTTTCTTTACTCCTTTAATTGATGAATGTACTCTTTTATATTACTTTTACTGTTTCTTTAAATACTTTGTTTTATTTTGTAAACTATTTCTTTTAAAACTGTTTATGCTCTTTTTCTTCTCTCTCCCTAGTCTATGTACTTTTTAAAAACACACTATGACCTATTATATATTTAATTTGTCTTTATTGAATATGTGTAATCATTTTCTGACCAGGAGTAACTTTTTCCTTTTTTTTTTCGAGTGCTAAGTGAGGATTTCTAGGACCAACACTGAAACCCTGTCTGTTGGCTCTACCCTGTCCAACATGCTGTAGGTGTGTTCACTGCCTTTGCATGCCACTGACCCAACTCCAGGGTAGCAGGTCTATGTCACCAGTAAGCAACTAGTAGCACTCTGTTCACACACCCCATTTGAGTGCAGATCTTCCAAAAGAGTTACAAGCATTTGTGTTACCAACATGAACCAGACCAGGAAGCTTTCATAAAGAAACCTCAGTTTTTGCTGCTAATGTTGCATCAGGAAGACTTCTCTTAATGGAGCCATGCCTCTGCTCACTGCCAGCAAACAAAGCCTATCTGAAAAAATGCAGTTACCAAGAAGCTCAAATTCACTTCTGTTTATGTGGATCTAGAAGCACTTTTTTAAAGCAGTTTTTAGGTTTTATGTGGATGTATGTTGCTGAACATTAAGCATCATTTTGTAAATGGAGACTACTCATTAGTTTCCAGCTGCCCAGACCCAAAATAATCATACAAAAACTATTTTAATTACAGCACTGCTTTCCGCTGACTTAGAAATATTCCTGGCTAACTCTTTTATCTTAATCAATTTCCATTTCCATTCTGTGTATCATCACAAGGTTGTGATCTACTGGTAAGGTTCCAGAGTTCTGGCGTCTTTCTCCTTCAGTAGCTACATGGCATCTCCTTGACTCTGCCTACTCTCTCTCTCTCTCTCTCTCTCT
>LOEQ01009190.1:38401-55252 GCA_001685075.1 Bramus lutescens
AATGAGTGAGTACATACCATATTCATCTTTTTGGGTCTGGGTTACCACACTTAGGATGGTGTTTTCCATTTCCATAAATTTGCATACAAAATTTAAGATGTTATTTTTTTACCGCTGAGTAGTACTCTAATGCATATGTATTCCACACTTTCTCTGATTTTGCATATAACAATAATCTTTGAGACCCTGAAAGAACTCATACTAAAGGGAAACAAAGGGATTGCAAAGGACTAGGTAAGAACTTCAGCCAACACACTTACATTCAGTTAAACAATATTTTTTATTCTGAAGAAAAATTCTGCCAAGTTTCAACAGTCTGTTCAAGCATGATGATGTACCTCACTATTTTATTTGCTCCTATAAACTCATGTGGACAAAAGCCCAATGAATTTAAATGATAAGGTAACCCTTTTTGATTCCACACTTCTCTTCAATTAAACAATATCCATTTGTTTTACATTTTCCAATTTTGTTCAGTACAGTCCTTTGTAATAAGACCTAATGATTTTCACTTAAAGGAGTCACAGACAACAATACAGGGGAAAAAGTAAAGACTTCTTCTTAATTTGTGTGTTCTCTCTCTGCCTTTTGATTAGTTTGGATAAAGATTTGTCAATCTTTTTTATTTTCTCAAAGAACCAGCTCTTTGTTTTACTGATTCCTTGGGTTGTTTTCTGTGTTTCTGTCTTGTTGATTTCAGCCCCCAGTTAGATTATTTCCAGTCTTCTACTCCTCTCAAGCGAGTCTGTTTCTTTTTTTCTAGAGCTATTAGGTGTACTGTTAAGTCTTTAATATGAACTTTCTCTGTTTTCTTTATGTGGCCACTTAGAGCTATGAACTTTCCTCTTAGCACTGCTTTCATAGTGTTCCATAGGTTTGGGTATGTTGTGTCTTAATTTTTGTTGAATTCAAGGAAGATTTTAATTTCTTTCTTTATTTCTTCCTTGACCCAGGGGTGGTTGAGTAATTGACTGTTCAATTTCCATGAGTTTGTAAGTTTTCTGTGGATGGAATTGTTGTCAAATTTTAACTTTACTCCATGGTGATCTGATAAGACACAGGTAGTTAGTACAATTTTTTTTTTGTATTTGTGGATGTTAGCTTTGTTACTGAGTAAGTATTCAATTTTTGAGAAGGTTCCATGAGATGCTGAGAAGAAGGCATATTCTTTCCTGTTTGGGTGGAATGTTAATTCATTACATGTTAGTTCTCTTATGTCTCTGTAAAGCTTCTCTCTGGTTGATCTGTCCATTGGTGAGAGAAGAGTGTTGAAATCTATTATTAGTGTGTGGGGTTTGATGTGTGATTTGAGTTCTAGTAATGCTTCTTTTACATATGTGATTGCTTTTATATTAGGGGCATAGATATTCAGGATTGATACTTCATCTTGATGAATTGTTCTTGTTATGAGTATGTAGTGTACTTCTCCATCTCTTCCGATTGATTTTAGTTTGAAATCAAATTGTTAGATATTAGGATAGCCACACCCACTTGTTTCTTAGGTCCATTAGATTAGAAAACCTTTCCCCAACCCTTTACTCTGAGTAGATATTTGTCTTTGAAGTTGAGGTGTGTTTCTTACAAACAGAAGAATGTTGGATCTTGTTTTTGTATCCATTTTCTTAACTTGTGCCTTGTTATAGGTGAATTGAGTCCATTGATAATAAGTGATATTAATGACCAGTGTTTTTTCACTCCTGTTTTTGTGGTAGTGTTTATGTGCTTCCCTTTTTTGGGTTGTTTTGGTGGAGAGTTGTCAGATGTCTGTGCTATTGTGGGTGTTGTTGGCTTCCTTGAGTTGAGGTTTTCATTCTAGTATTTTCTGTAAGGCTGGGTTTGTGGATACGTATTGTTTAAATCTGTTTTTGTTCTGGAATATCTTGTTTTCTCCAATGATGGTGAAAAAGAACACATCTATCCAAAACCTTCTGGCTTTCATGGTTTCCATAGAGAAGTCAGGTGTAAGTCTGATAGATTTACCTTTATATGTTACTTGACCATTTTTTCCTTTCCAGCTCTTATTATTCTTTCTTTATTCTGTATGTTTTGTGTTTTGATTGATATATGTCAAGGGGATTTTTTTTTTGATTCAGTCTATTTGGTGTTCTGTATGCTTCTTGTACCTTCATANTTCCTCTTAGCACTGCTTTCATAGTGTTCCATAGGTTTGGGTATGTTGTGTCTTAATTTTTGTTGAATTCAAGGAAGATTTTAATTTCTTTCTTTATTTCTTCCTTGACCCAGGGGTGGTTGAGTAATTGACTGTTCAATTTCCATGAGTTTGTAAGTTTTCTGTGGATGGAATTGTTGTCAAATTTTAACTTTACTCCATGGTGATCTGATAAGACACAGGTAGTTAGTACAATTTTTTTTTTGTATTTGTGGATGTTAGCTTTGTTACTGAGTAAGTATTCAATTTTTGAGAAGGTTCCATGAGATGCTGAGAAGAAGGCATATTCTTTCCTGTTTGGGTGGAATGTTAATTCATTACATGTTAGTTCTCTTATGTCTCTGTAAAGCTTCTCTCTGGTTGATCTGTCCATTGGTGAGAGAAGAGTGTTGAAATCTATTATTAGTGTGTGGGGTTTGATGTGTGATTTGAGTTCTAGTAATGCTTCTTTTACATATGTGATTGCTTTTATATTAGGGGCATAGATATTCAGGATTGATACTTCATCTTGATGAATTGTTCTTGTTATGAGTATGTAGTGTACTTCTCCATCTCTTCCGATTGATTTTAGTTTGAAATCAAATTGTTAGATATTAGGATAGCCACACCCACTTGTTTCTTAGGTCCATTAGATTAGAAAACCTTTCCCCAACCCTTTACTCTGAGTAGATATTTGTCTTTGAAGTTGAGGTGTGTTTCTTACAAACAGAAGAATGTTGGATCTTGTTTTTGTATCCATTTTCTTAACTTGTGCCTTGTTATAGGTGAATTGAGTCCATTGATAATAAGTGATATTAATGACCAGTGTTTTTTCACTCCTGTTTTTGTGGTAGTGTTTATGTGCTTCCCTTTTTTGGGTTGTTTTGGTGGAGAGTTGTCAGATGTCTGTGCTATTGTGGGTGTTGTTGGCTTCCTTGAGTTGAGGTTTTCATTCTAGTATTTTCTGTAAGGCTGGGTTTGTGGATACGTATTGTTTAAATCTGTTTTTGTTCTGGAATATCTTGTTTTCTCCAATGATGGTGAAAAAGAACACATCTATCCAAAACCTTCTGGCTTTCATGGTTTCCATAGAGAAGTCAGGTGTAAGTCTGATAGATTTACCTTTATATGTTACTTGACCATTTTTTCCTTTCCAGCTCTTATTATTCTTTCTTTATTCTGTATGTTTTGTGTTTTGATTGATATATGTCAAGGGGATTTTTTTTTTGATTCAGTCTATTTGGTGTTCTGTATGCTTCTTGTACCTTCATAGGAATATCCTTCTTTAGGTTGAGAAAATTTTCTTCTATAATTTTTTTGAATATATTTTCTGGGCCTTTGAGCCAGAATTCTCCTTCTTCTGCCCCTATTTTTCTTAGGTTTTTGTCTTTTCATGGAATCTCAGATTTCCTGGATGTTTTATGCTAAAAAATTTGTTGGGTTTGCTGTTTTATTTGATCAATGAGTCTATTTCCTCTATAGTATCCTCAGTACCTAAGATTCTTTCTTGTGTCTCCTGTATTGTTAGTTATATTTGTCTCTGTAGTTCCTGCTTGTTTACCCAGATTTTCCATATCCAGCCATCCCTCAGTTTGTGTTTTTTTATTACCGCCATTTTTGTCTTCAAGTCTTGAACTGTTTCCTTTACCTGTTTGATTGCTTTTTCTTTGTTTTCATGGATAATTTTGAGGGATTTATTAATTTCTTCTAACTTTTTGTTTGTTTTCTCTTCCATTTCTTTAAGGGAGTTTTTCACTTCCTGTGTAAGGGTCTCCATTATTTCATAAGGTTATGTTTAAAGTCGAGTTTTTCTACCTCTTCTGGGTAAAGATTTTCAAGTCTTCCTGTTGCATGTTTGCTGGATTCTGGTGTTATCATGTTTTTTTTTTCAGGATGTTGGAGGAATTCTTGCATTGGCACCTGCCCATCTCTTCTTTCAGATGAGGCCAGGAGAGTCTTGGAATCTTGGTCCAATCTTTGCTGTAGCTGACTGTGTACTTGGAAGTTTTTCTTGTTCTGCCCTCTCTTAGGTCCCCTCAGCACTGGAGCAGGCTCTCAGACCTCCTCTGCCACGAAGCAGACAATGCTGGTGTATCCAATGATGCTGGAGATGAAAAGGCAGACTTGGGGTGGGGCAGGGTAGAATGGGGTAAAAAAGCCAGCATCAGGGAACTCACCCTGCTGGATGGCCAGAAAAGCTGAGGGAATTGAAGGGGGCCTGGATTCAGTCCCCCTGGGACTGTCTGGCCATACTGAATTTTTATATTTAGTGAGTTATAAGGTACAATATGTAAACATTGCAGCAAATACATTGTAAAAAGAATGGAAATGTCAGGTTCAGCAAAAATAAAATTCAGTATAAAACATGCATGGAAACTTTTAAAATTTATAGTGCTATTGTGTTCTGAATGTATATACCCATATATACCTGATAAAGTAATGTGTGGCGACTCTTGAGGTTTTTTATGTCAGAATTTTTCATTGAAGTTCTCCAGTCTAGTTGGTAGTTGTTGATTTCTTCTTATTAGAGTAGATAAAGCTATGAGGTGCAGACTGGGGGAGGGGAACCATAACATTTTCTATATCATCTCGTGTCTGCCTATCAAACACAGGTAGAAGTAGGAGGGCATTCATTAGAACTATTGGATTTCCATTACTATTCCATAAGTTCCTGAAATTCCATATGTGTTTTAGACTTAGGATATGTATTCTGATATGAACATCTTTGCTTAAGACCTCAGGTGAAAAACAACAAGCTTTAAAGTAATTATATAAATAAAAAATTTTGATGATTTGATTTAAAAATATATAGAAAGGTAGGAAGCAAAACAGTATCTTAACAGTATATCTTAATATCCAATTTATAACCTAATGTACACTTAACCCCAGCACTTTGGGAAATGGACTTCAGGGCAGCTTTACTATATTTGTTTTTCCTTTGATTGAAAGTGAAGCTTTTTAAGCCTGGTGGTGGTGGTGCATGCCTTTCATCCCAGCACTTGGAAAGCAGAAGCAGGTGGATCTCTACAAGTTTGAAGCCATCCTGGCCTACAGAGCAAGTGTCAGGATAGGCTTCAAAGCTACAGAAAAATCTTGTCTTGAAAACCCAAAAGAAAAAAAATAAGATAAGAAAATAGATCTTTTTATCACATCCTGATTATAGTTTCCCTGTCCTCTCCTCCTCCCAGTTCCTGCACATATCCATTCTTAACCACACCCACTCCCTTTTTGTTTCTAATTAGAAAACAAACAGACTTCTGAGAATTTATAAAAATAAAATTTGTAGCATAACAAAAATAGTACATTGGGATATGACAAAAAGAAGCAGAAGAAAGTAGAAAGCACAAGAAGCAAAAACTCACTTGTTCACTCATATGGGAATCCCATAAAGCACACTAAGCTGGAAGCCATAATAAATATTCAAGGGGCCTAAGGTCCACTCATGCAGGCACTGTGCCTGCTACTGCAGCTGCTGTGAGTTCATATGAGGGTTGAGCATGCTGATTTAGAGAGTCTTCCTTTTTTGGTGTCCTTTATCCACTCTGGCTCCTTCACCCTTTCTTCCTCCTCTTTCACAGGGTTCCCTGAACCCACAGAGGAGGGATTTGATAGATACATCTATTTTAGGGCTGAGTGTTCAAAGGTCTCTCATTCTTTGTATAGTGTTTGGCTGTGGATCTCTGCATTAGTTCCCATCTGTTGCAGGAGGAAGCTTTTCTGATGATGGTTAAGCAAAGTACTGATCTAGGTGTTTAGCAGAATGTCATAAGCAGTTGTATTATAAGTAAGCGTTTTTTTGTTTGTTTTTGCTTTGTTTTAGAAGAGTAGCATGCGATTTTATCCTAGGTCCCTTGGATATTTAGTCTGAGGTTCTTGGTCTCAGCTTCAAGTAAAATCCGATATTTGTTGTCTTCTTCCACAAATTTTGTGCTTCTATTGGATTAATATTGCAGGCAAGACAGCATAGTAAATCAAAGAGTTTGTGGTTAGTTTGGTGTTTGGTATGGGAAAATTGTCTGTTTTCTGTCAATTATGTTTTAAAGAAATGCTGATTGGCCAGTCAGGAAGTATAGGTGTGTGAACCAGTCATGAAGTAGGAGCAGGGTGATGAGAACAGGAAAATGCTGGGAAGGAGGAAGCCCATTCCTCCCAGTCCTGCCCAAATCACGGAAGAAGCAAGATGTAATCTATGCAGCTGAGAAAGGTACCGAGCCATGTGGCTAACGTAGATAAGAACAAAGGGTTAATATAAGCTACTAGAGTTAACAAGCAGCCTGAGCTAATGTGCCAATCAATTTTATAACTTATGGAGATCTCTGTGTGATTTTCTTTGGGGCTTGCTGGTTGTGGGGTACGGGAGGGACAGAAACCCCACAAGCTGGCCCTCTAGTTTCAGGTGTTTGTTTTGTTTTGTAATATGCAGAGTACCTTCATGGCCAAATTCATTAGCACATAAAGGTTTATATGTACCAGCTTGACTTCTCCACATTCAGTGAGAGGTGTAGGCCTTGTCTTGAGCAATAGGACCTTGCCATCCATCAGCCTGTAGAGAACAACCTAGAGTCTTGACAAAAGCATAGGTTATGTGGGGACTCCACATTAATCCAAACTCATTACTGGAAGCTTAATTTGGTGATGAGAGATAGCTAGTTTAGGATTAGTTTCCTCCATTATTTTACCATTTTCATTTAGACCCTACCTTTAATTATGTGTATATTTTAGGAATTTTTTATTGTGTTCATTTTCAAATGGCCCTTAATGTTAGCTGTCTCTCCCCATATTTAATCCTTCATCCCTCCCTGCCACTCCAACTTGGTCTTCCCCTACTTCTGTGATCTATGGATTGAGATTTGGTTATCATTGGCTTAACAGCTATTATCCATATATAAATGACTGTGTATGGTATTTGTCTTTCTTTTTAACTTCTATGCATTTTGCATGTAAATTGCATGATTTCATTTTAATAGCTGAGTAATACTCTATGTGGAAATGTACTACATTTTCTTATCCATTCTAATGCTGAGACACATCAAGGTTGTTTCCAATTTCTGGCTGCTTTGAATAGAGCAGCAATGAACATGGTTTAGCAAGTGTCTTTACGATAGGATAAAGCATTCATTAGGTAGAAGGCAGCTTTTATAAAAAAAAAAACACTCCCTCTTCTGGGTCTGCAGGGTCTGCAGATAACTGCTAAGATCAAAATGTCTGTCATTAAACTGTGCCAGTTTTCTTTGTCTCTTTAACCACTAGGATAAAGAGTTCTATAAGGGACCATGAATAGAAACAGCAGACCATGAAATAAGAAAAAGCGTTGTCTCAGGGTCCTAGAAGATTCCCATCTGTCCTCAATAAGTTCCTGAATATGCTTGCACATTCTTAGTCTATATCTCTTTTTGATGATTCCTTTCATATATCTGCAGTGATTTTGCTCCCTGAAGTTGCAAGCCTGATTTACAGAGGTTCTGACTTCTTTATTCTTTTGCCACTATATGAAGATCACTCTTGAATTGTTGGTTTTATTTAGGAGAAACAGAATTCAGCACTTTTCTCAGTTACAAACAGAGCTTCAAGGGGATAACTCAATGCCTCTTGCCTAAATATGGGGAGAATATAAAATAATCACTCATCAAGAGGAAATATAAGGTGGGCTTTAAATGATAAGTTGGTAATAATGGGACAAATGACAGTGAAAATCTCAAATTCTATGTTCAGAACCAAACATTATTTCCCTATGATGATGAAGGAAATTAGCTGTGTCTGCCAGGCTGTAATATAAATCAGTGTTTTGCCAGTATGTGTGTATGTGCACCATGTGTGTGACCAGTGCCCATGGAGAAGATAAAAGGATGCTTTTCTTGAATTATGTGTTCTGGCTTTCAAAACCTGTTTCTCTCCAATTGAATGTATTTTTGTGATCTTGTTTAGATTTGTGTGCCTGTGTGTCTGTATCCTTAAGAAGAGTATATTTACTTTATATAATTAAGCAGAATATCTTGGGATATTTAGAAATCCATAAAAACAATCTAAAATCATTTTAAAATCAAAGGCAAAGTATTTATAAATATTATATGGATCTCTTAATATGCATTTTAACATGTAGTAGGATTTTGCAGACACTAAATACAAATAAATATTTTGATAAAGCTTAAATAGCCAATTAATGCTCTAAAATATGAATTGATTTTGATTGTTTGGCTTAGATGCCCAGACTATCTTTGTCACAGGAAGGAAAAGTCACAGTACGTGTTTTTTGGGCTATTCCTACTAAAACGAGGGTTTCTTTGAGGTTTCAGTAGATTAGATGATTTGTTTTCAAAATGCTTTGACTGAAGATGAAAGTTATGGTTCTATGTATTGGTTTTCATGCTGTGCTACAATTTCACTGCTATTGCACTTATTTTTTTTAACCTTGAGAAGCTGAGCCATAATGTTCCTTCAACAATGGAGTAGATAATGCTATCAAATACATAGGTCCTTTTCCCAAGCACTCATATTATTCTAATAAGTTTTAGTTACAATAATAGCATCCCATTTGTAAAACTGCGGAGCTTCTTCATTCTAGAAAAGTAAAATTTTAAGGGACTTAAAAGCATTACAAAATATATCTGCAACTCTTATAAACTCTATAGTACATTTATCATAATATATATGATAAGGTAATATATAACATAATATACATATATATGTGATAAGGTAATATAGAGATTTTTATATTGAAAACATTTGCTTAGTATACCATATCTAAGATTACTGTCCTGTCATTCATATGTGCTAGTACCAATAACTAAGAATCCATAGCTGCCTACACACATAAGTAATGTTTACAAATGTGTGCATACTAAAGAAGTACTCCATTGTCACATTGAAATTTAAATAGAGGTGTAGTGAATTTGGAAACAATGCTTACCTAGTATACACAAAGTCCTGGATTCAGATTCGAGAATTGTATAAAACCTGGAATGCCATGAACTCTAGCACTTAGAAAGTGGAGTGAGATCTAAAAGAAGTTTAAGGTCATACCTACTGAACTATATATGAAGTGCCATATCACCCTGGACTACATGGGACTGTGTCAAGAAACAATCAATGCAAAAGCACCACTGGAGAGATGGTTCAACACTTAAAGAATATGTGCTCCTCAAGTGGTCTCAAGGACCCATCTCTATAGCTTAGAAGCTCCAGCTGACCTGTAACTGTAGATCCAGGAGATCCATTGCTCTCTTCTGGCCTCCACATCACCAGTACTCATTGAATACATACCTGCACAGATACATCCTTAAAAATAAAAGATATCTTTAAAAGGGAGAGCATTTAGGAAAAAGACAGCTAATCCAAAAGCAGAGGACAACTAATAATGGAGTGCATGGATGCAGTGAATGTATCTATATCATAATTCCTGCATATAAAGCGCAGGGATCATGACAGAAAAGTAAGAAGAAAACTGTAAGAATCAGAGGACCACAAAGTCCTCTGTGAGATTGCATCTCCTAGAAATGATGGAGAGATTATACTCATGATGCTTCAGCAACAAGGCCTGAGCAATGAAAACACCAGTAAGCATGTTATTGTAAAAGGCAACAATTTAACAGCCCTCACCAAAAAACAAAGGACTGAAACGGTAGCTATCAACCTCCCTAATGGTGTGGTGAGCACCAACAGTGATTTATCTTGCTGTTTCATAACTGTAATTGTGCTCACTGATAGCAGGAAAGCCAGCACAGTACCAGATTAGGCCCATTGAATGCGGGGGACAGTTGTGAGGCTTGGTCAGTCTGTGGGGCTACTGGCAGTGGAACCAGGATTTATCCCTAGTGCTGGAACTGGTGTCTAGGAGCACATTCTTTTGGAGGGATACCTTTGTCAGCTTACATATAGGGGAAAGGGCCTTGGTCCTTCCTCAAAGTGAAGTGACAGACTTTGTTGACTCCCCATGGGAAAAGTCTTACCCTCTCTGAGGGGTAGATGGGGGAATAGTATGAGGGGGAGGCGTAGGAAGCAGGAAGAGGGAAGGGAGAAGGAACAGGAATAGCTATGTAAAATAAGAAAAAGTTTGTATTTAAAAACTCTTAATAAAAAAGAAACAAAATAGAATTTTCCAGAAGGAAGAGATCCCAAAAGATGTCCATAAGAGAAGTTATAAAGTTGACAACTGCTGTGTGAAAGAAAATCTCACACTCTACTTAAGTTTTGATCAGCCAGATATATTTCAATTGATAGCTTTTATTTATTCTTTTAAAAATTCATAATTTTGCAATGATTTTTATCAGATCCACCCATGATTAATTTATCCTTTCAAATCTTCCTAGTATTCTAGTCCACTCTGCCTTCTTCCCAAGCACATGTTCTGCTTTTATGGATATTTTATGGTTATTAATATTCTCCTCATAACTACAGTTAGAGCTCTGCTTTAATTGGTATGGACTCATCCACTGGGATGGCCTTATGTCTATTATAGAGTCACCTGGTATGACTGAGAAAGAGCCATAACATCTGCATCTTCATATTTGCACACATCGTCATGAGGAACTACATGGCTTCCTCCTGTACGGCATCTTTTGGTTCCTTAAAGCATGTGGCAGGATTGCTTCTAAATGTTCTCTTTAGCATGCAGAAAGTCATTTCAATTATCTGACCATGTACTCTGCTATAGGATCTTACAATATTGTAGGACTTCACAGAGTTTAAGATCAGATATTCACATTAGTGATATGCTTATTGTTCCTTTAGTATACTATTTTGTAAATAATAATTATACTAAACTCAAATAATTCACTGTGGATATATTTTATATTTGAGTAAAAATTATTTAATCACTGGATGAGGTATTTTCTAACACATAATTATCTTTACACATTAAGCACCCATTTCATTATAATTATCACATCAATGTCTATTACCCTAGTCACATACTAGAAGTGCCACACTATACTTGACAGCTACACTTGGTTGTCTTAGATGAATTCAATATTCAGTATCTCTAAGCTGAACCTGAAGGACCTTTCCTTTGATAATGGACTCCTGTGACTCTCAGTTCCTAGAGTGTTCTAGGAAATCAGGACATAGAAAGAGCCAGGTATATTCCTTAATTTCATCCTGAGATTCAGCCCCTTTCAATCTTCTGTTGCCTCTCCAAGTCCAGGCATCAGCTCATTTCAGGTCCTCAAATACAGAAGAACTGATTACTTTGTCTGCCTAGACTATTGTTCAGTTTGATTGCTCCCCAGAAAGTTCAGACCATTTGAAACGTGGAGGGCTCTGGCAGCTTTTCCTATATGACCTACAAACACCAGAGCAGTGATTACCATCCAATTCAGACAAAAGAACATGATTACTTTTCAAGCCTTCTGCACTTCTGAAGGAATTCATTCTCTCTGGTCCACATCTCCTTAGATCAGAAAGGACACAAGATTAATCTCTAGCAGCATCCCTTCTCTGGAGGTAAATTAACTATCTCCATCTCATTACATAGTTGGGGACTCAACAAGCAGTTCATATGTAAAGGATTAGTTACTCATGTACAAAGTAAGCTAAATGTTACAGAATTTATCATAAACATTTGTTATGCTATGATTACTATTCATCTTTCTAAGAATAATTTTCATGAGCTCATATACAATTGATTGATACAATGTTGATATTAATTTAACAAAAATTATATATAGGTTTACTACGCTTATATTGTTAAAAATATTAATGCCTATGTAAATGGACTATTTGATTTTCAAAAGTTTCAAGCACTTCTAAATGCCAAACAATCTGATTCATCATTTACATTTTAATTAATTGTAAATTGATCTTCTAAAATTTTCTAAACCATTACTCTTCCTACCTAATGCAGCACAATGTAATGTTCATTAGGAAAATACCAAACATTTGTAGTTATACTGCACTTTGGTATTTATATTATAGTTTGATTTTTTAAAATAAATGATCCCTCATTTCTGGTAAATTTGGAAGCCATTCTGAGAAAGATGAACTCTTAAGGCACCTACTTAAATATTTATAATTAATAGTTACAGTTACCTTATTTATTTAACTCACTATTTTGGTTCATAAACAGAATACATTAAAGTTTTCGACAGCTTAAGAGAAATACTAGCACATAAACTGTTTCTAAACAATCTTCAAAACATTAGGATCTTGAAAGACATTTGCTTTTTAAAATTGCCTATATGTTTTACCTTTACATTTCAAAATAATTACAGAGAAATAAAAAGACATAGTTCACTCTACCAGAGGCCATTCTGGCCATCAGAATTTCAGGTAGGCCCCCTTGCCCTTGGACCCCACTCCCACTCTCTGACTTCTCCAGTGTCTCCCCACCCTATCCCTAATCCCCGCCCCTCATACATCACTGTGTCCCAGCCCCTAACTTAAGCAGAGTACACCCGTTCAATCATAGGACACACTGGACAAAAGATCAGAAAGGAAACAGAATCCAAGGAACAAAATATCCATCCAACAAAGGCAATCCCCCAGAAATTGCCATCTCAACCTATAAACACCCCAACACCAGATGCCTACACAACAGCGTAAAAACACAATAAACTCATCCAAGACAATATGTCTCCACCAGAGATCAGCTATCCTACTACAACAAGCCCTGAATATTCCAATACATCTGAAGCACAAAACCTTAAAACCAACTTTATGGAGATGATTGAGGTCTTTAAAGAGGAAATGAATAAATCCTTAAAGAAACCCAGAGGAATATAAAAAAGCCATTGAAACAAATGAATAAAACTATTATAGACCTGAAAATGGAAATAGAAACAATAATGAAAATATAAACTTAGAGAATTCTGGAAATAGAAAATCTAGGTAAGTAAACAATAACTAAGATGCAAATATCAATAAAATGTAAGAGATGAAAGTGAAACTCAGGCAATGAAGATGCAACTTAAGAAACAGACACATCAATGAAAGGAAATGTTAAGTCTAAAACATTCTGAACACAAAACATTTTAGAAATCTGGGAAAATATGAAAATATCAAACCTAAGAGCAGTAATAATAGAAGGAGATTTCCAGCTCAATCGTCCAGAAAATATTTTAACAAAATCAAAGAAATTTTTCCCAACCTAGAGAGGTGCTTGGATATTAAGATCCAAAACACTTAGAACACCAAATAGAATGGACCAGAAAAGAAAGTTCCTGCATCACATGATAATCAAAACACTAAATATACAGAACAAAGAAAGAATATTAAAAGCTTCAAGGAAAAAAGGAAAGTAACATTTACAGATAGACATATTAGAATCATACTCAATTGAGAATCATTTCTCAATTGAGATTCTAAAATTCAGAAGGTCCTTGACTGATGTCTTTCAGGCTCTAAAAGACTACAGAATGTCAGTCCACTGCTATACCCAGCAAAACTGTCAACCATAGTAGATAGAGAAAGCAAAATATTCTACAAAAAAGACAAATTAAACAATATATATCCTCAAATACAGCCCTACTAAAGGTATTAGAATGGAATCTCCAATCCAAGAAGGATAACTACACCCATGAAAACACACAGAATAAATAAATCTCACAGCAACCAAAGCAAAATATAAATGGAAACATACACACACATAAATACACATATGCAACAACCTTAACAACAACCATAAAACAGGAAGTGACAGTCATTGATCATTGATATCTTTCAGTATGAATGGACTCAATTCCTTCAATTAAAAAAACACACACAAACTAGCAGAATACATTTAAATCAGTATACATCCTTATGCTTCACATAAGAAACACACATCAACGTCAAAGATATATATTACCTCAAAGTAAAGGATTGGCAAAAGATATTTCAGACAACTGAACCTAAGAAACAAGCTAGTGTAGCCATTCTAATATCAAAATAGACTTTAAAACAAAATTAATCAAAAGAGACTGAAAACTACACTGCATACTCATTAGGAAAAAATCTGCTAAGATGATGTTTTAATTCGTAACATCCATTTGCCAAATGCAAACAGCACCCAAATTTGTAATATATATACTAAGTTTAAATCACACATTGACCATCACACTTTGATAGTGGGAGAATTATACCCATCTCTCATACACATACATGTCATTGAGCCAAAAACCAAACACAGAAATACTGAAGCTAATAGACTTTATAAACCAATTGGACCCAAGAGATATCTATAGAACATTTCATCCAAGCATAAAAGATTTTTCTTCACACAAACCTTCTCAGAACCTCACAGAACTTTCTCACAATTGACCACATTCTCAGTTTTAAAGTAAATCTCAACACATACAAGAAATTTGAATAAATCCCCTGCAATCTATCAGATAATAATATATATTACTGGATTTCAAAAACCAAAGAAATGCTCCTTGTATCCCCACTCTCTCTACAATCATGAAGGGATGTTGCATTTTGTCAAAGGCTTTTTCATCATCTAATGAGATGATTGTGTGGTTTTTATTTTGCAGTTTGTTTATATGCTGGATTACATTGACTGATTTTCATATGTCGAACCATCCTTGCATTTCTGGGATGAAGCCAACTTGATCATGGTGAATAATTTTCCTGGGGTTTTTTTGGATATGATTTTCCAGTATTTTATTGAGTAATTTTTGCATCAATGTTCATGAGTGATACTGATTTTAAATTTTTTTCTTAATAATGTCTTTATGTAGTAGCATAACTCTAGGCTCATAAAAAGAGTTTAGCAATGTTCCCTCTGTTTCTATTGAGTGGAATGATATGAAGAATATTAGTATTAGATCATTTTTGAAAATCTTGAAGAATTTCCACCTGGTCCTGTGCTTTTTTTTTTGGTTGGGGGACTTTTGATGACTGTGTCTATTTTATTTGTTTAGCAGTTTAGCAGTTACCATTTAATTTGCTTATCTGGTCTTGATTTAAATTTTGGTAAGTGATATTTATCCAGAAAGTTATCCATTTCCTTTAAGTTTTCCAATTTTGTGAAGAGATCAGGGATACAAGAACATACTTAAACATAATAAAGTCAATATACAGCAAACCAACAGCCAACATCAAACTAAATAAAAAGAAAATCATAGTGATCCCACAGAAATATGGAACAATACAAGGTTTCTTCTTTCTCCAATCTACTCAATATAGCTAATGAGGTCATAGCTAGAGAAATAAGACAACAAAAGAAGATCAAGGGAATACAAATCAGAAAATAAGTCAAACTCTCACTATTTGCTAATGATATAATAATTTACTTAAGTGACCCCAAAGATTCTACTAAGGAACTTCTACAGCTCATAAACACTTTCAATAAAGTAGCAGGATACAAGATTAACTCAAAAAAAAAAATCAGTAGCCCTCCTTTACCCAAATGAAAAATGGACTTAGAAAAAAATCAGATAAATATCACCCTTCACAATAGCAATAAATAGCATAAAATATCTCAGTCTAACTCTAACCAAACAAGTGGAAGACCTGCATGACAAAAACTTTAAATCTTTGAAGAAAGATACTGAAGAAGACACCAGAAAATGGAAAGATTTCCCATGCTCTTGGGTAGGTAGAATTAACATAGTAAAAATGGCAATCTTACCAAAAGAAATCTACAGCTTTAATGCAATGCCTATCAAAATCCCAGAAAAATTCTTCAGAGACCTTGAAAGAACAGTACTCAACTTCATATGGAAAAACAAAAAACCCAGGATATCCAAAACAATCCTACACAATTCCCTGACTTCAAACTCTACTACAGAGCTACCGTGCTAAAAAACAGCCTGGTATTGACATAAAAACAGACGGGAGGAACAATGGAACTGAATTGAAGACCCAGATATTCATCCACACACCTACAAGCACCTAATTTTTGAGAAAGAATCAAAAAATATAAAATAGAAAAAGGAAAGCCATAATTAACAAATGGTTCTGGCATAACTGGATATCAGCATGTAGAAAAACAGAAATAGATCCATATCTATTATCATGCACAAAACTCAAGTGCAAATGGATAAAAGATCTCAAAATATAGCCAACCACACTAAAACTCGTAGAAAAGAAAGTGGGAAGTACACTTGAATGCATTGGCATAGGAGACTACTTCCTAAATATAACCCCAGTAGCACAGACACTGAAGAAACAATTAATAAATGGGACCTCCTGAAACTGAAAAGCTTCAATAAAGCAAATGACACAGTCAACTAGACAAAAAGGCAGTCTACAGAATGGGAAAAGACATTCATCAACCCCACCACAGTCAGAGGACTGATCTCCAAATCATGCAAAGAACTCAAGGAGTTGGTCATCAAAAGAACAAATAATCCAATTTAAATAAATGGAGTACAGACCTAAACAGAGAAATCTCAACAGAGGAATCTAAAATCTAAAATGGTTGAAAGACATATAAGGAAATGTTCAACATCCTTAGCTAATGAGGCTTCAGACTAAAGATGCAGGGATGATTCAACATATGAACAACAGTAAATGTAACCTACCACTTAAACAAACTTAAAGAAAGAAGACTCATGATCATCTTATTAGATGCAGAAAAAGTCTTTGAAAAAATACAATACACCTTCATGGTAAAAATCTTGGCATGATCAGGGATACAAGGAGTATACATAAGCAGAATAAAGGCAATAGATGATAGGTTTTCTAACAGCAACCTACTTGATGTAGGAGGGTCATCTGCCTATATGTTCCTTTCATTGGTTAATAAAGAAATTGTCTTGGCCTTTTGATAGGCCAGCCCTTAG
>LOEQ01009190.1:75408-86850 GCA_001685075.1 Bramus lutescens
AAATGGGAGGAGGTGGAAATTTTTAATAAAAAAGTATAAAAAAAGAAAAAATAATAATTGTCAACATCCTTAACTATCAAAGAAATAGAAATCAAAACAACTCTGAGATTGCATCTTAAACCTGTAAGAATGATCAAAATCAAAAACACTGATGACAACTTATGCTCGAGAGGATGTAGGATAAAGGTAATACTCCTGCATTACCAGTAGGAGTGCAAGTAGGTACAGCCTTTTGGATATCAGTATGGCAATTTCTTTGAAAATTAGAAAACAATCTTCCACAAAACCCAGTAATACAGCTTTTGGTTATATGCACAAAGGATGCTCGTATCACAAGGACATGTACTCAACTATGTTCATAGCAGCATTGTCTGTCATAGCCAGAGCCTGGAAAAAAAACATAAATGCCCCTTGAGCAAAGAATGGATAAGGAAAATGTGGTACATTTACACAATGGAGTAAGTACTAAACAGCAGAGAAAAAAATGGCATCTTGAAATTTGCAGGCATATGGATAGATCTAGAAAACACCATACTGAGTAAGGTAACCCAGACACAGAAAGACAAATATCGTATGTACTCACTCATAAGTGGATTTTAGCCATACAGCAAAGAAATCACCCCTACAATTCACAATCCCAGAGAACCTAGACAACAGTGAGGACTATAAGAGAGACATAAATGAACCTAATCTTCATGGGAAGTAGAAAAGGACAGGATCTCCTGAGTAAGTTGGGAGCATGGGGATAATGGGAGATGATTGAAGGGGAGGGGTGTGGAAAGGAAGGGAACAGAGAAAAATGTATAGATCAAGAAAATCAATAAAAAAGAAAGGTAGACATTTAAATTTAATAGAATTTCATGATAAAATATGATAAACTTAGCATAATGTACTTTATTGTTCATTACAATTCAGTTCATAGAGGATAAAATTAAAATACATTATGAAAATGATAGAATTTCAAGTATAAGAGAGTTGCCATTTCAATCCATATGTAATGAATGTGACGAGTTAGTCTTATGATGCATTGTGCCCTAGGGATGATACCTACTAAATATAACTTCTAACATGTGAATACTTAAAGTCAGTACATTAAAATCCTGTACAAGGATCAGTCCTGTTGCTATGGAAAATAAAACTCTTAAAGTGAAGTTCACTGGTCCTTCACATTACACAGATTTACCCTTTCATATTTTTTAGTAATTTTCACTTACCTTTACGTCATGTAGTGATGGAATCAGAAGTGTTTGACCAACATAGAAAACTGAGATAGTCAGGGTTTAATGCCATGTCTTTAGACATATTTTCATAAGCTTGGAGCTACAAAACAGTTTATTCTTTGTTTCATAAATTTATATACATGATTTTATTTGTTGAAACAAAAATGACAGTTCAATAATATTTATTCTCTACTCTGGTCAAAAGATAATAAGTCTCACTGAAATATGCTTGCAGCCATTAAATGATGCATAGTCCCAATAAATTTCATGTAAATTATTGCACATATTTTAAAATTATCATTTGAATGCAGAAAACAAAAATCAAAAACACATGCTAAGGAGAATGAAACATCAGGTTTTTCATACCTACACATGACTAGGCTAGACCCCATGATGAGAGGCATGTTTCCTTTTTGCCTTACATATTTAAGATTTAGTATGTTTGAGCACCAACATTTCACACATTTGATGTATGTGTAAATAATTATACACATCAGCATCACTCAAAATAGCAATGCTGCATTACAAAACAAATTTTGGTTGCTCTACCATCACTTATTGACAAATACATAACAAGATCCTTACATTTAAGGATCAGGAAAAAGATTCTGGTGCTCCAATGTGGATCCTAACTCCACACCTACTGGTGGACCAATCTAAAATGCTCACAAACAGTCCTCAGTCCAGAAGGACTCCCACTCTTGAATGCCTACCTTGCTTTCACTCTTAAGCAGTTTTTTTTGAAAACCCCCACCACAGCAGAGCTACGTGCATTGTGACATGGAAATTTCCCAAGTTTGCAAACATTGCTCCCCCACTGCAGCATTCACTCCCACACAATTACTTCAGCAGCTTCGGGATTGTCCTCCCTGCTCCTGAGTTCTAGGCTCATTGCTCCATGTACAGAATTTATTTAATTGCTTTTAATTTGTAAAGCAAAGCATATTTGTCAGTTTTAATCAGCACCAAGGAAGAAAACCAAAGCAGCTCAGGACTGTTGTGACACCACAGGTTGTGCCACCACTGGTTGTGACTCTGCAACCACAACACCTGGTCAAAAAATAGAGATTATTACACCTAAAACAATTTACCAGATCTCATAAGACAGGTAACTATTTCATTAATTAATAAATCAAAAAAATTGAAAGGTATATAATAGCAGACATTACCAGGCAAAATTTTAATAACCTTTTTGCTGATACTATGAATTGTATCCTGTAAAGCATATATGGTTATTGTGATACATCCATTTTTTGATATTGGGACTCAGGTTTTTTCTTCATATTACATTATTAAGAAAACAGTTTGATAACAGAGCCAAGAATGAGACACTTTTAAAAATGATACAGTCATTACAGAATAATAATAAACAGCTAGCTGACAGGATTAATAACATCAAAACTCAAAAGTTATCTTAAAAAATTAATACTATTGATAAGGATAACATTAAATTGACAGGCAAAGTTCAATCCATGTCAAAGGGTACTAAGAAATTATCTGAAAGAATTCATACTGTTGAATTTGACAATAAAATTTGGTAAAAAGTTATGATAGGTTAGCAGGTAGAGTATCTCTCCAAGAAAGCAATTTGCATGCTATCCAAATATTGTCCAACAATGAGATATTATTTTTAAAGGAAAAATGTCAGATCTTGTTATCACATGTGCAGAATGAGGACCAAAGACTAAGTACCTCAATAAAGCCACTAGAAATATATACAGGCAAGGAGATTCAGGCTTTACAAAAGACAATAGGAAAAAGATTTGAAACAATTGGGGAAATTATTGAAGCTGATGAGCAGGGAAAGAAGGTACAAAGGCAGGACTTACCATTGCCAATACCTGTCATAGATGACTTACCCAGGGTTTTAATTCCCTACCCTATCATCTGCTCTGACAGAGCATCAAGTTCTAAAGGCTCAGAAGGATCCAAAGAAGGTAGGTGGATACCTATAGGAATGAATAATTTAAAATAAGTTAAGCAAGCATTGTAACTTATGGCTTGTACTCTACATTTGTTAGGATGATGGTAAAGGCATAGACTTCTGGCATTAAAGCTGCTCCACATGACTGGATTCAGTTAGTTTCAGCAGAGCTGAATGATGAGCCTCAACTGATCTTTAAATGCTATTTCAAAGAAGAGGCTAAAATTTTAGAACAACAAGGAAAATTAAAAGTACTTGAGACTTTCCAAGGTTAAATTCTTGGTGAGAGCACTTAAGCTGACCCACAGGTTCAAGCTCTTTAAGAAGAATAAATATTGTCCCTATGCCACAAAGTGGCCTTAAATGTTTGGGATAGGAGTCAAGAACTAAGAAAATGAATCTAATCATATACCAAGGTTAAACAGGGTCAGAGAGAACCCTTTAGTGACTTTTTGCAAAGATTTACTAAGGTTGTAAAAACAGGAGTGACAGATGCAGAAGCTATACAAGTACTTATTGAATCTTGACTTTTGAAAATGCCAAATTATTTTTTTCAAATGTTTATTTACTATCTATACAGCATTCTGCCTGCATGTAAGCCTGCCCACCAGAAGAGAGAGCACCAGATTTTATCATAGATGGCTGTGAGCCACCATGTGGTTACTGGGAATTGAACTCAGGATTTCTGGAATAGCAGCCAGAGCTCTTAACCTCTGAGCCATCTTTCCACTTAAGGAAATGTTCAACATCATTAGTCATCAGAGAAATGTGAATCAAAACAACTCTGAGATTCCATCTTACACCTGCAAGACTGGCCAATATCAAAAACACTGATGACAACTTATGCTTGAGAGGTTTGGGGGTAAAGGGAACACTTCTGCATTGCTGGTGGGAATGCAACCTGGTACAACCCCTTTGGATGTTAGTGTGGTGATTTTTCAGAAAATTAGGAAACAACCTTCCTCAAGACCCAGCAATACCACTTTTAGGTATATATCCAAAGGATTCTGAATCATGCCACAAGGACATGTGCTCAACTATGTTCATACAAGCTTTGTTTGTTATAGCCAGAACCTGGAAACAACCGAAATGCCCCACAATCAAATAATAGATTTAAAAAATGTGGTACATATACACAATGGAGTACTAAACAGCAGAAAAAAATAACGACAGCTTGAATTTTGCAGGAAAATGGATGGAAATATAAAAGTAATAAAACTCACTCCATTGGGTCTGTGTCTTTTTGTTAATAGTGTACTACTCACTCATGGGTGGTTTTTAAACATAAAGAAAGCCAGCCAACAAACCGAAATCCCAGAGAACTTAGACAACAATATGGTCACTAAGAGAGATTTACATAGATCTACATGGGAAGAAGAAAGTATAAAAAGACAAGATCTCCTGAGTAAATTGAGAGCATGGGGACCTTGGGGGAGGATTGAAGAGGAGATGGGAGAAGCAGGGAGGGGAGCAGAGAAAAATGTAGAGCTTAATAAATATTATGGAAAAAAGAAAATGCCAAATTAGAATGTAAAAAGATAATTGGGCCTTTAAAAGTTATATAAGCAACAATGGATTAATGGATCCTTTAAGCAATGAACATTGAGACACTTGACTATAATGCTGAATCTGGGGTAGGAGAAGCAATTCCCAAAGGTATGAGGAGCTATCAGAATGTCATTTTTTTAATTGTGGTAGACTAGGACATATGAGAAGGGCTTGTAGACAAGAAAATCATAAAAATAATGTCTCTTCTGGGAATGGCAAAAATAGGAGAACTTAGCCTTCAGGTATATGTAGAAGGTATGGCAAAGGCTGACATTGGACCAATGAATACAGATCAAAAAAGACAGACAAGGCAACCCAATAAAATAGCATTGGGAAACTCCTTGGGGTGGCTCTCTCAGGCCCCCAAGTCAAAAGTATTTAAGTCATTCCAATCACCGTGGAGGACATGACTCACTAGGAAAATTAAAACATCCAGAGTCTTTTATAATAATCAATACTATTCTGGATGATAGAATAAATATTGAGGATGAATAAAAAATTCAAATAGGAAATAGGAAGCATATATTTTGGCAGACTTCTGTAAATAATCAAAGACTAAAGCTGAGAGTGCTTATAAATGGCATTATAATTGTGGGTTTGACAGGCATGGATATGGATGTGAATATCTCTACTCCAGAATCTTGTCAATCACATTGATCTCTATAATAGGCAGACGTTCAATTTGAAGGAAGTAGAACCCTATCTCAAGTGAAACAATGCATGACATGGTTTGAAATCATAGGGCCAGAAGTGCAAAGAGGAAGGCTGAGGCCATATGTGACTAATATTGCAGTGAATTTATGGGGGTATGACCTGCTGTATCAATGGAATGTCAAGATTAACGGTCCTATATTTCCTGAAACACAAATTACTGGGAAGGATAAATAAGATACTATACACAAAACACACCAGCCATTCAGGTGTACAAGAACACAAAGCAACTAGCAAATGTCTACAGGTACAAATGGCCTTACCTTTAAAATGGTTAACTGAGAAACCAATATTTCTGAGAAACACAATATGGGTTAAACAGTGGCCTTTAACCAAAGACAAACTGCAGGCTTTAGAAAAACCGGTACAGGGGCAACCAGATGCTCACCATATTGAAGAACAAAACAGTACTTGTAATTCTCCTGTATTTGTTGTTAAAAAGAAATTTGATAAATGGAGAATGGTGATAGATCTAAGAGCTGTCAACAAGGTAACCCAGCCTATGGGACATCTACAATCTGGAATTTCTCTGCCTTCTCTGTTACCAAAGGATGGCCTCTTATTGTTATTGATTTAAAATATTGTTTCTTCACTATACCTTCATAAGAAAAGAAAAGAAAAAAACTTGTTTTCACAGTGCCCACTAATCATAATTCTCAGCCTACTAGGAGATGCCTGTGGACCATCCTCCCACAGGGAATGCTCAATATCGCCACTCTATGCCAAAACTTTGTAAATTAGCCATTGGAAATAATACATAAAAATTCATAAATCTATATCTTACCATTGCATGGATGGCATTTTGCTATCTGATTCAAACATAGATACTTTGGAAAGAATGTTTAAAGAAGTAAAGAAAGTTTTGCCAGAATGGAGATTACAAATACTCCTGAAAAAATACAGAGAGGAGATTCTGTCAATTACATAGGTTATAAAATAGGCTTACAAAAAAATTAAAACACAAAAGGAGCAGATTATAGAGACCAGTTGCAGACTCTTAATGACTTTCAAAGATTGTTAGAAGACATTTCCAGTCTATGACCAGCTATTGGGATAACACCTGATCTAATAGTTCATTTAAACAAAACCTTAGATGGTGACAAAGACATAAGTAATCCCAGGGAATCAACATCTGAAGTAGAAAAGGAATTGATTGTTGATGAAAGAAATTGCAGGCGGGACATGTAGATAGGACGGATCCAAATCTTAATTGCATTCTAGATATATTGCCTTCCAGAAGTTCCCCAATAGGAATTCTAATGCAAAGGGAAGATATTATCTTAGAATGGATCTTTTTTTATCACATTAACAAAGGAAACACTTAAAACCTTATGTGGAAAAAAGTCTCTGAATAAATTATAAAATTAAGATTTTTGTCAACTAACAGGTATAGACCCAGCAGAGGCTATATTGCCTTTTTCAACTGAGTAAATTAAAAAAAGTTATGGGAAGACAATGAACCTTGGCAAAGAGATTCTGGTATTTTTTATGAGAGATTAATAGCAATTATCCCAAAAGCAATAGACATAACATTATAAAGAGAACTGCTTGAATCTTGTACCTTGTATGGGACACACCAGTAGCTGGAGCCCATGCATTCCATTCTGGTACAAATAAATCAGGAAAAGCTAGTTACAAATCAAAAGATTTAAGTAAGGTGCAATAAAGCCCTTATAATTCTTTCCAAAAGGCAGAATTATATGCTAATTTCATAGTACTAAGGGATTTTAAAGAACCTCTCAATATGGTTACTGATTCACAATATGCAGAAAGTCTTGTCTTACATATAGAAGCAGCTGAATTTATACCAGATGATACAGAATTGACACAGTTTCAAAATATAATTAGGAATAGACTTTCCTCCATATACTTAACAGAAATCTTATCTCATACAGGTTTGCCTGGTGTCCTAGCACAAGGTAATGCAAAAATTGATAGATTATTGATTGGAAGTATGTTTAAGGCCTCAGAATTTCATAATAAACATTATGTAAATAGCAAAGGTTTAAAGAAAGAGTTTTGTGTCACATGGCAACAAGGTAAGGAGATTATAAAGAGATGTTCTACTTGCTCTTTCTATAACCAAATGCTGCTACCTTCAGAAGTAATCCAAACGGTACACAAAGGAATGAAATCTGGAAGATGGGTTTGTTCCACTTTGCATATTTTGGAAAATTAAAATATGTATACCACACCATCGATATTTATTCAAGTTTTCAATGGGCAACTGTTTTCAGCTCAGAAAAGGCTGATTCAGCAATCATTCAGTTATTAGAAGTTATGACCCTCATGGGTATACCTGCACAAATAAAGACAGATAATGGTCCAGCACGTATTTCTAAGAAAATGAAACAGTTTTTTTCTTTTTATAACATAAAGCATATTACAGGTATACCAAACAATCCTAAAGGTCAGGCAGCTCCAGAAAGATCAAACCAAACTATAAAGGATATGTTAAACAAACAGAAAGGGATGAAAAATACTCCCAGAAATAGATTATATAATGCTTTATTAACTTTGAATTTTCTTAAAGATAATGAGAAAGGAACAAACAACAGCAGCAGAGAGAGATTGGATAATAGAAAAGTCATCTGAATTAAATCAGCCAGTGTATTTCAAGGATGTGTTGACCTCATAATGAAAACCAGGGGATATGTTATGTTGAAAAAGGGGCTTAGCTCTTGTTTAAACAGGAGAAGAAAATTTATGGATACCATCAAAATTAATAAAGATACAGTTTGAAAAAGAGAAATCTTATCAGAAAGAAAAATGATGGCTCATCCAGAGAGGTGAAAACCATAGAGGTGGTAAGGATATATCTTGTGGGAACTGCAGCCCCGAGTTATGATTTCCCTGCCCCCATTTGAAGTGCTTATCTTCTAAGAAAACATAATAGACACCCTCTGCTCCTGGAGTTGGGGAAAGGAATTTTGAGTGCGTGGTGACCATTCTTTGACCCCTGCCAGGGTCAGGTTACGGTCCCTTCGCAGCCCCCTCCTCATTTGGTGCCATGGTATAANCAACCTGGACACCCTTCGCCGATTCTTGGACTTCAGGCTGCGCTGGCGCAGCAATATCTTAAGGGTTGGGGCAGGGTCCTGTTCCTGTCTTTGCAGGAAAATACTCATCTTCAAAAAATTAAGAGACCCTGGGCATCTAAATGCTTAAAGAAGAAAATATGATTATCTAGATAGGATCACCACTCAAAGAGAATTATGACTTATGAGTACATGCATCTGAATGTAAGAATCCCTGACAATAAACAAGAATAGTCATGACTCACTAAAAAAAAAATCAAACCTGGCTTTGGAGTTGTACAATAGCTCTGTACTTCTCTAAATCCAAGCCTGTTGAAAGAAGAATTCAGAGTTTTTAGTTCATATCAGGAGCTGTCTGGTTTGAGACAGAAAGAAGAAAGAATTCAGAAAAAATTTTTGCTTTTCTTTATGCCTATTTTTGTCTCTATAATACCTTTCATTGAATATATGTCTGTATAAATAATGTTTATGTTTTCCACGATGAACAATGAATTTTTCAACAGTAATCTTTGAAGTTTCAAGGAAGAAGATGAGGACCCACAACAATGACGCCACCTGGTTTATATGATGTCATGATGCTAACAGCGCTACTTTAAGACTTGTTTTGGATATCAGCTGCTTAAGATGGTTCCAACTTAGTTAGCTAAAATGGTGGTGCACCTTTTTAAAACATTCTAGGCAGAACTCCGATTGGAACCTCAGAAGAAATCTACTGAATATTGCGAGACTATTATCAATTATACCACACAATAATCTTGAAACTTAGCCATCATTTTACTTTCACAGAATCCCATAGAAAGAACATTGCCCCCTTGACCACTGGAAGTAATTCTAAAAGATGACATCTCCTCTCCCAACAATGTTTGTCCACATGGTTAGGGACGTCAATTAGGAGTTGATTTTAATTGGTATACAGTTGGGGGTTATGGGAGAAATTATGTAGATCAGGGATCTCTTTGGGGAAAAAAGGAAATTGTAGGGGATAATAGATTAGTGTGATCTTACACTGATAATAATAGTGAGTAATAGAGTGAATACTTGTGAGCTATTATTTGTAGGCAATTTACCTTGGTATAGATTTTTGCATATTGATGCTAACTTAAACTATTGAATATGTTCCCATTTTTGTCTACAATATTTTTATTCCCAGGCAAAGTTACTTTGTCATATTGTATGCTTGTATGCTTCTACCTCTGTTTAAGACATTTTGTATATTGATACAATGTTAGGATATATTTATCATATTGCAATATACATTTCTACCTCTGATCAAGATACTTTTACATTGTTTACATTTTGAGGTCATTGTTCTAATTGCTGCACAGTTGTTTAATGATTATTTAAAATTCAAATATGAAATCTCAGTCTTTATATAGGTATTAAGAATTACAGGTCAATACTCATCCATGTTCATCATACTTATAATTAGATGAATCAGGTTCTTTAGATAAATAGATATTGCATTTGCATAGATAGATATTTCAACCACTTCAAAGACTTGTAGAATATGGCATTTAAATAATTTAGGGTTCTGTTGACATGAGATACGATTGTTCCTGGCAGCACCAATCTATTTCCAAGAGAACGTTGAGCACTAAAGACACTCCACTTGGATCTTATTTTTTCTTGGCAAAACTTTACTTTGGGCAAGGAACTGCCTATGCATTGAACATGACAAAATGCATGTTTTCCAGACAGGACAAGCAGGATACAAGAAAAAAGACTGTCAAATCCTACCAAGATATGGTAAGAGAGTTTTGAGAAATTTCCTGCCTCTGAAAATGGTCTGTCAGTTACTCTAGGCCTTAGCCAAAATTAGTTGTACCAAAGTTGCAAATGAGACTTTGGGTGAATGTCCAGGTACGTTTTGGAAGTTGCTTGATTACACTTCCTGCATATTCAAGCAATATTATTTCCCTTCTCAGATCTTCAATGGTCTTGAAGACTAGATAGTCCTAGTTACTTTTCTGTCTTGACTTGGTCAATTTATTTATAATAGAAGGCTTACACTCCTTAGGATAGACTAATTGTTGAAACATTTGTTACATGTTTCTTGCTTGATATTATTTATGACTTTTGTAATTCTAATTTTTATATTTGATATTTGTTCTTATTGCATATAATTTTGTATTAGGCTTAGAACTCTCTAAAGAAAACAGGGAGGTGCTATAGGAAAACCTTCAGCCACAGCCTTTAAGTTACCCACCCACCTGGGTGTGGCTCTATATACTATAAATGCCTGTGAAAACTCTGCAAATATATTACTAATTCTTAAATTATGAAATTTAATATAAAGAGATTAAAAACAAATTATTACATTTTTATGCTTATAGAGAGGCAAACAGTATGTGCAACTTTATTTGTTTTATTAACCCCTGATAATAGTTAAAAAGTAGCTCATTGATCTTGTAATTAAATGAGAAATATTATGTAAACTAACAGTTTAAGGCTTCAGTCTAGGCTTTTTTTCATATTACATTGGAGACTGTGCAAGGCAATTCATCAATGACAGTGGCATGAGTTGTTTAAAAGATGGTTATGTCACACCTAAAATACAGGAGAAGTAGAAGGGGACGGAGTTCCACAGTCCTGTTAAAGATTCCTTAAATGAACTCTAATCTCTGACTATGGCCTCATAAATAATGTAACTTCAGACTGATGAACAAGTTTTTAACTCATGGACCTCTATGACATTCCAAATCTATTCCACAGCCCTACTTAATCCAACTAGCTAAGTAGAATAAAAGAATGTGGGCTAACACACACTCTAATATAACTTATTCAAATTTGCATTCAAATATCAGTGAGAGGGAATACATCAAAGGGGAGCACAGAAACATTCACAATGAAATTAAATATATACAAAAGTGATACATTTGCATCAACACATTGTAAGAAAGCAATATATATGGTAAAAATATGCTAGTTAGAAATAAACATTGATGGTGGTCGTCCCCCAACCCCCAACATCACCCACTGTCCCTAGCTTCCTACCCCATCC
>LOEQ01009191.1:14119-25570 GCA_001685075.1 Bramus lutescens
AAAAAAACACGTCATGGTTGTGCTGCATGGCTTTAATCCTAGCAGAGGCAGCCTGGTTTACACAGCCAGGACAATGAGAAACTATGCTGAAGTAAAAGCTGGCTATGTGTGCCTGTGGCCACAGACAAGATTCCTTAGGCAGGCTCCAGTTCAATGAGGTATCTCAAAAAGCAAGGTGGCTATGTATTGAGTCCCAGCACTCAGGAGGCAGGAGGGTGTCAAGAGTTTGAGGCTAGCTACATAGCAAGCTCCAGGACTAAGACCTCCACCACCAAAATGTGGGGGAGGCCTGTAGACAAGGTTCCAGGGGTTAAGAGTCCCTGTTGTACAATCAGGAGGCCTGGTGTTTGGATCCTAGCATCTAGGTAACACTCCCATGTATATCAGCAACCCCGGCTCTGAGAGGTACAGAGATTGGTTTTTTTGGGAGGGCTCATTTTTAGCCTAGTCAAGGCAAAGTCAGCTTCAAACAGTGGGTGGTGAACCTANTTTTTTTTTGGCAATATTTTTGTTTGTCGAGACAGGGTTTCTCTAGCTTTGAAGCCTGTAATGTAACTAGCTCTTGTAGACCAGGCTGGCCTCGAACTCATAGAGATGCGCCTTCCTCTGCCTCCCAAGTGCTGGGATTAAAGGCATGCGCCACTACCGCCGGGCTTGTGGAATGTTTTTGTGCACTGTGAAGATGTGTCACTCAGATTGGTTTAATAAAAAGCTGAACAGCCAATAGGTAGGCAGGATTTTCAGGGCAGAGACTCGGATGTAGCATAAACGTAACATGTAGGAGATGAGGTGTAAAAAGCCGTGAGACTCATGGCAGTACATAAATCAATAGAAATGGGTTAATTTAAATTCTAAGAGTTAGCTAAAAAACAAGCCTAAGTTATTGGTCAAGCTCTCATAATTAATAAAAAGTATCTGCGTTGTGATTTGGGAACTGGCTGGCAGGACAGAGAAAGACTAGCTACAGAGGACCTGAGTTCAGTTCCCACTGTGGGCAGCTCACAGCCGTCTGTAACTCAAGTTCTAGGGTATTTGACATCCTTGTATGGTCTTTAAGGGAACCCGAACACAAGGCAGTCACACACATATGAATAAAAATCTTTTAAAAAGAAACCTAACATGACATCAGTGCCAGAGATGTATCTGCTTCTGCCCCCTAAGTGCTAGGATTAAAGGCATGTACCATACCACCCGACTATAAAAATCTAGACTTTAATCCAGTCATAATTTTTGAAATCTCATTTCAGTTTCTGTGCCAGGATGGAGTTAAGCGCTAGAGCAATGGTTCTGAGTCTTCCCAGTGTTGCAGCCCTTTAAATACAGGTCCTCATGTGGTGAGCCCCCATCCTAAAAATATTTTTGTTGCTACTTCATAGTTGTAATTCTGCTACTGTTATGAATTGTAATGTAGATTATCTGTGTTTTCCACTGTTAAGAGGCGACCCTATGAAAGGGTTATTGGACCCCAAGGGGGTCCCAGGTCCCAGGTTGAGAACCACTGGGTTAGAGAGATGGTTCAACATAAGCTATTGCTCTTCTAGACCAAGTTTAGTTCCGAGCACGCATGTCAGGTGTCTGTCCACCAAGGGCACCTGCACCCATGTGCATATACCCATATACCTACACATAATTAAAAATAATAAAAACCTTTATAAAAATTGGAGTCAATTTTGAAGTAAAATGAATTTTTTTGTTGTCTTAGTTTTTTTTATTTTTAAGACAGGCTTTCTCTGTGTAACACTCCTAGCTGTCCTGAAACTAGCTCTTGTAGTCCAGGCTGGCTGCAAACTCACAGAGATTCACCGGCTTCCTGCCTCTGCCTCCCGAGTGCTGGGATTAACGGTGTGCACCACCACCACCCAGCTGTTGTTTTAGGTTTCTTTTTTGAGAGAATCAGTGTGTCCTTGAACATGCTTCAAAGGTTGTATCTTAGCTTTTCACATGTTAGCATTACGGGTATGTGCTACTATGCACAGCCAATAAAAGAAAACAGATTAATCTAAATGAGTAAAATAACTGAGGGACACAGAGGAAGATGGACATAATCAGGAGACCTGCAGAGAGGTTCCTTACCTTTAAGGTTGACATCATTTCTGCCGGTGCTGATGAAGAGTTTAAACACAGTTGCGTTGGGGGTATTTGTGAGGTAAGTCTTGAGGTCATAGTTGAATGTTAATCTTGATGAAGCATTGACTACCACCTGTCAGCAAACCAAAGGGAAAGCTGGTTCCCTCCATCCTTACCCCCAATAACTTATTTCAACCAAGAGTATCTATTTCATACAACTACAAATTGGTATTCTGATTATTTGAGAAACAAAAAAATTTTTGTGTAGGCAGACTTTTCTTTCCTGTTCACCAGTTCCCAAATAACCAATATGCATGCGGGCGGTGGTGGCACACGCCTTTAATCCCAGAGCTCAGGAGGCAGAGGCAGGCAGATCTGTGAGTTCGAGGCCAACCTGATCTACAAGAGCTAGTTCCAGGACAGGCTCTAAACCTACATTGAAACTCTGTCTTGAAAAACCAACCAACCAAACAAACAAACAACCCCCCCAATAACCAATATGGAGACTTAATATTAATTATAGCTACTTGGCTGATAGCTCAGGCTTATTACTAACTGGCTCTTACAACTTAAATTAACCCATTTCTATTAATATCTGTGCTGCCACATGACTCATGGCTTATTACCTTATTTTATACATGTCCTGCTTCCTTTCCATCTGGCTGGTGACCCTGACTCTGCCCTTCTTTTTCACAGCATCCTCCTAGTCTGGTTCTCCTGCCCAATCTCTTCCTGCCCAGCTATAGATCAGTTAGCTCTTTATAACCAATGAGAGTAATACATATTTACAATGTACAAATACTGTTCCACAGCATTTCCCCCTTTTTCTTAATTAAAAAAGGTTTTAACTTCAACATAGTAAAATTATATAGAAACAGTTATTAGAAAAATGTGGAATATTTTTAAAAATTTTTTTGGAAAATTTCTTACATTATATGAATATATGTCGCTGTGATTGGTTTAATAAAGAAGCTGGCTTGCCAGTTTTCCCAGCAACCACATGGTGGCTCACAACCATCCGTAATAAGATCTGGCACCCTCCTCTGGCGTGCGGACATACATGGAGGCAGAATGTTGTATACATAATAAATAAATCTTTTTAAAAAATTAAAAAAATCATTTCACAAGTAAATGAATTTGTAGACAGAAGCTTCTGTCCCACAAGCCACTCCAATGGGAGTGTTAAGCAGGAGAACCACACTGAGAATGCTGGCAGAAAGAAGGGCAGAGTCAGTGGTCAGTGGACCCAGAGCAAAGCAAGATGAGCATGCCGTAATGAGAAAAGGTATTAAGTCACATGGCAAAGCATAGGTAAGAAATATGGGTTAATTTAAATGTAAGAGTTAGCTATTCATTAGCCTGAGTTATTGGCCAAGCATTTATAATTAATATTAAGTCTCTGTGTGGTTACCTGGAGTGGCTTGTGGGACAGAAGCTTCTGTCTACAAATTTATTTACTTGTGAAATGATTTTTTTTTAATTTTTAAAAAAGATTTATTTATTTATTATGTATACAACATTCTGCCTCCATGTANACCTCTGGAAGAGCAGCTGGTGCTCTTAACCACTGAGCCATCTCTCCAGCCCCTGATTTTTTTTTTAATTTTGAGACAAGGTCTTGGGTATAAAAAGACTAGCCAGAATCTCTCTTTATAGCTTAAGATGAGCTTGAATTTCTGATCTTCCAGCCTCCACCTCCACATCTCCAGTGTTGATGTAGAGGTGGAGGCTGATTCATGTGGTGGGAATAGAACCCAGGAATTCATGCATGTTATAAAGTGTACTTCCATCCTAGCATGTTTCTGCACGTATAACCTATAAATGCAATTACCCTGGTCCTTTCAGCTGCGGTGCACGTAACTGTACCTCTCGAAATGTCTTCACAACTCCAGGGATGTCATGAAAGATGGTTGCAGTTCCTGGGCTCCTAGCCACTCCTACTCCAGTGGCTGTGTCTGTCTGTATAATATTGTTGGGAGAAATCATCCAAAGCCCAGGCTCACCTAAGAAAAGACGAGAGAATGTGCCTGGCTGTAATTTTCAATATAAATTAATATATTACTTCATTCAAAGTCTCAATCAGTAGGCACGCAAGACCACTCTTTTATCAAGAATGTAAGTAGCTTTCCTGAATGTCTGTTTTACCTGACACCTACCAGATTTCTGATCCTAATGTAGCCCTTCTGCTTCCTCATCTTTACAAGTATGCACTTGGTTGCCCTGGTACAAACCCAACTAAAAAGCCTTGCCCCCCTTGGGCTGGAGAGACGGCTCAGTGGTTAAGACCATTGCCTGCTCTTCCTGAGGTCCTGAGTTCAATTCCCAGCAACTACATGGTGGCTCACAACCATCTGTATAATGGGGTCTGGTGCCTTCTTCTGGCCTGCAGGCATACACACAGAATATCGTATACATAATAAATAAATAACTCCATGCCCTTCATATGTGTACCATGACATGTGCCCCCATGTCCTTCATATGTGTATCTTGACATGTGTGCCCCACGCCCTTCATATGCATATTATGACATGTCTATCCCATGCCCTTTACATGTGTATCATGATGACATGTGTGCCCCTATGCCCTTTTTTTTTAAATTTGGATTTTTGAGACAGGGTTTCTCTGTAGCTTTGGAGCCTGTCCTGGAACTAGCTCTTTTAGACTAGGCTGGCCTCGAACTCACAGAGATCTGCCTGCCTCTGCCTCCTGAGTGCTGGGAGTAAAGGCGTACACCACTACTGCCCAGCTCCCCATGCCCTTCATATGTGTATCATGACATGTGCCTCCATGCTCTTCATATGTGTATCAGGACACGTGTGCCCCTATGACCATAAATGCTTAAAGTTTGCTTCATCCAAGAGATTTCTAACTGTGGAAGTGTAACTTTCATTACTGGCTTTGAAGCCAGCTTAGCTCACAGACCTTGGAGTATACACTGGTCATCGCAAGTCAGCTCCAAGGCTGATTAGAACTACCTTTGTAGCCAGGCAGTGGTGGTGCACACCTTTAATCCCAGCACTTGAGAGGCACAGGTGGATCTCAATGAGTCTGAGGCCAGCCTGGTCTACAGAGAGTTCCAGGATAGCCAGAGCTGTTACACAGAGAAACCCTGTCTCAAAAAAACCCAAAAAAGCCCCCCAAAAAAACAAACAAAAAGATAACTACCTTTGTAACAGCTATAAACCACGTAGTGTTAGGATTAGTTCCAGTGTTGTCACGTAATTCAGCACATAACCATAGTTCCCAGAAAAGACTGCATAAGACCCCCCCGTGAGTCAGTCATATGTGGATGGTGGCAAGATGCAGGAATTCTCCCCTGGGAAGACACATACCTCTTTATACCAGTGACAAACCAAATCAAAGTCCAACCTGGGAAACTAATAAGTTAATTGGGCTTTATTATAGAGTACAGTTAAGGAGTATGGGTGACCCCAAAGCTGCCACACTACTGGTAAGTCTCACCCCACCATGGCTGCACAGACGGAGTCCCTCGTTCAGTTAGACTTACACACCGTGTCTGTGCTCTAGCACCTCCCAAGACTAGGGGGTTGTATGCAATTAGAACAGAAGCACATGCAGCTGAGAGGCGCAAAAGGCTGAGGGTCCTGCAGTCCTCTCCATCCTTCCTTCTACGAGGCAACATCAGCAATGAGCAGGCCTGATCTCGGGGTCTACCAGTAGTCCCACGCTCTGATTCGCATGACAGCTGTATGCTTGGAGAACAGTGCTCCACACAGATGACTGGTGCTAATACATGTATCACCTTGGGACATATTATCTGTAAAGTCAAAGAATTCACATTTTCTTGCCAAGGATAAATTTACTTTTTATTTTTGAGTGCTAGGGTTTCAAACTAAGGACCATTTTCTATCATTTTAATTGAATTTAATAGAACTTTCTCTAACAGAAATGTTTTCTTGATCAGAATAGTTTAGGACTGGCAAAATGGCTGGGCTTGAATGGTACAAGGGCTTGCGTGCAAGCCTGGTGATCTGAGTTTGATCCCCTGAATCCTCAGTGAAAGAAGAGAACCAATTCCATAAAGCTGTCCTCTGACCTTCACACGTATGGCAGGGCACATGCACACATACACATACACCACACAGGCTGACACATTAATCTACTGGACATTAGATTAGGCCTTGGCTGCTGCCTCAGACAACAGCATATTAATACTTGTCTCCCAGAACTAAAGTCTCATTGCATTTTTTTCTTTCTTGTATTTCATCTACATTTATAAGTTTAAAATTTAAATATTTTTATATGTTCTGCCTATATGCACACATGTGCCCTACATGTGTGCCTGTTGCTGTGGAGGTCAGAAGAGGGAGTATACAAATGGCTGTGAGTCACCATGTGCATGGAGGGCATCGAACCCAGGTCTTCTCAAGAAGAAGTGCCCTCACCATGGAACCATCTCTCTGGTCCAGCTTTTATTATTCTTCACTGAGCAGTTAGTTACCTTCCTTCAAAAGCTGAGGTGGAGAGACAGTGCCCCAGATTATCTACATTATAGAACACAAAGTTGTATTCAGTAGGCAGATGAGAAGTGCTACAAGTCAACTTCTAAATGGCTAGTGAGAAAAATGGTCATTCAGCTGAGAATTATCAGCTAACATGACAATCACTTGGGGGCCATCAAGATGGCTTAGCAGGTAAAGGGTCCTGCTACTAAGTCTGATGACCTGAGAGTTCAATCCCTAGGGCCCAACTGGTAAAAGATGAGAACTAACTCATTCAAGTTCTTTGTTCCCACACACAAATAAATAAAATGGCATAAGAAATCAAAAATAAGCAAGGCAGTGGTGGTTCATGCCTTTAATTTCAGCACTTGGGGGACAGAGAGAGACAGGTGGATCTCTGTGAGTTCAAGGCCAGTCTGGTCTACAAAGTGAGTTCCAGGACAAGCTCCAAAGATACAGAAAAACCCTGCCTTGAAAAAACAAAAAACAAAAAACCCCAAACAAACAAGCAAAAGAATCAAAATAAAATAAAATAAATGAATACTTTTTTGGGGGTGGGGCTAAGGGTCTTACTATGTAGCCCTGGCTAACCTGGTACTGGTTATGAGACTAGCTGGGTGGTGGTGGTGCACACCTTTAATCCCAACACTTGGGAGGCAGAGGCAGGCGATCTTTGTGAGTTCGAGGCCAGGCTGGTCTACAGAGCAAGTTCCAGGACAGGCTCCATGGCTACAGAGAAACCTTGTCTTGAAAAACAAACAACAACAACAAATCAGGCTACCCTCAAACTCACAGAGATCCGCCTTCCTCTGCCTCCCCAGTGCTGGGATTAAGAGTGTGTGCTACCACACATGACAGAAGTGTCTTTTGTGTGGTTAAGGAAAGGCACACCTACCATGCTGATTGACGAGGTGAGTGCTGAAGCAGATGACATCGCCAACAAAGGTAAGATTGGTGTCTGGGTCAATGGCGTGTTCTACAGCAACAGGAATATAATCTGCCATGCCGGGATGCCGCTGGTCCCAGAGCCCCACAACTGTCACCCCTCTGTTCACAGCGTGGGCCATGTATGTATAGTTTCTGTTTCCCGGTCCAATAAGCAAGTCATCTCTAAGGAAGACACAGAAGGCAGAAGTGTCTGAAAAGGACAGCTAAGCATGTAACTCGATGGCGGGTTGTTTAGCCGGCATGCAGAAGGCCCCGGCAGCCAGTGAAGTCTCACTCCTGTGTGCCCAGCATCCATGCTGCCAAGTTCTAAGCCAGTTTGGGCTATATAGTGAGTACTAGGCTAGCCAGAGCAACAAACAAACAGTTTCTGTAAAGTGATACAATGAGCCGGGCAGTGGTGATGCACGCCTTTAATCATTCAGGAGGCAGAGGTAGGTGGATCTCTGTGAGTTTGAGGCCAGCCTGGTTTATGGTGCAAGTCCTAGGACAGGCTCCAAAGCTACAGAGATATCGTGTGAGTGAGTGACACTCACTCACTCACTCACTCACTCACTCACTCAGAGAGAGAGAGAGAGAGAGAAGAGACCCAATCATGAGTTCGTTTAAAGTTTTTAATTCTTGGGACCTGAGAGATGGCTCAGAGGTTAAGAGTATTGACTGCTCTTCCAGAGGTCCTGAGTTCAATTCCCATAAAATAAAATCATTAATTAAAATAAAATCCCATAAAATAAATCATTAAAATCTTTTTTTTTAATTCTCTTTGTGCATGATGGGCACACGTATGCCACAGCACATGCGTGGCAGCTGGAGGACAACTTTTGAAGGATCAGTTCTGTTCTTTTATGATTTGGGACCTGGAAATTGGACTCAGGTCATCAGGTTTGGCAGCAGTGCCTGCTGAGCCACCTCTTTGGCCCTGTTTCCTGAGAGAGGGTCTCATGAAATCCAGGTTTCCATGGTGCTGTATGTAGCTCAGGATGACCTCTCCATGCCTAGTTCTTTATGTTGTTTGGTTTTTCTTGAAAGTTTTATTATGCGACCCAGTCTCATCTCAATCCTTCTGTTTTAACTTCCTAAATGCTACAAAAAAAATTTTTTTTTTTTGAGAAAGGGTTCTCTGTAGCTTTTGAACCTGTCCTGTAGACCAGGCTGGCCCGGAACTCAAAGAGATCTGCCTGTTTGCTTCCTGAGTGCTGGGATTAAGGGCTTGTGCCACCACTGCCCAGCAGAAACTTCCTTAATTATCAGTTTTCTTTTGTTTTTGAGACAGGTTCTTACTATGGAGCCCTAGGAAGCCCAGGTCTTGCTGTGTAGGACAGGCTGACCTCGTACTCACGTAGACCAACCTCCTGAGTGCTGGGATCAAAGGAGTGGACTACTAAGCCTGACTGACAATTTTTTCTTCTTTTTTTATATTTATTTATTTATTATGTATACAATAGTCTGTGTGTGTATGTACGTCTGCAGGCCAGAAGAGGGCACCAGACCCCATTATAGATGGTTGTGAGCCACCACTGACAATATTTTCTTATAAACATTGTTATATTTCACCAGGTGGGAGGCAGAGGCAGGTGGATTTCTGTGAATTTGAGTACAGTCTGGTCTACACTCACTCAAGGTCCTGTCGGTCCCGATGTGTCTCTTTGGATGTCTTGAAAAACAAAGAAAAATTTGTTTTATTTGTGTGTGTATACCCTCAGAGGCCCCAGTGAGCGTTGGATCTCTTAGAAATGGACTTTCTCAATGTGGATGCTGGGAACTGAGCTCAGCTTTCTGCAAGTGCTATCAGCACGCTGAACCTGCTGAGCCATCTCTCTATCCACTTTGTTTGTGGAAAGAGTTTCAGTTTGTTGTCCAGGCTGGCCTGGAGCTTCCTTGATCTTACAGCAATTCTCCTAGGTCAGTTTTCTAAGGACCGTGATTACAGGTACCAAGCCCAGCTGACAATACTACTTTTTAACTGGTCTGGCTGTGTGTGTGTGTGTGTGTTTTGCACATGTTAGGAGTGTTCTGTCTCTTAGCTATGTCCCGGTCATCCCTTAGCCCCTCTGCCTGAAAACAGGCAGAGTCACACTCTGGCTCACACTAGCCTGGAACTCTCTGCTATGATGGAGCCCAGGCTGGCTTTGCATCTGAGATGTTTCCCACTTTACATTCCTTATTAGAGGGATGTAACACTGCACATGGGCACATGGCTCAGGCTTTAATTTTGAGTAAAAAAACAGAGACCAGATTCCAAGTTCCGAGTGAAGAGATGCCCGCTGAAACTGCTGTTGGACACGCCCTTAACTGAAGGCTTCCAACATGGCCCAACAACCCTCACCTCCATACCTGTTCAGAGCCATAAAAAGTCGAGTATTGTGGGTGTGGAATTTCTCTCCAATGTTATTATAAAACTCAACAATAAAGGTGAGAGACATGCCCAAGGGAAAGGCTGATAGGGTCCTTCCTTGGCCTGTGTACAGCTTGGGGTAGCTGCTCATTCGAAGGTACGTCACTGGTGCCACCTGTGGGAGACAAAACCCACTGGTCCAGGGACTGCAGCTCTGGAGAAGGGCTGCTGTCAAACCTACAACCTGTAGTCAAAGTCACAAGCTGTGCACTCATGTGTGTGTGTGTGGCAGTGTGTGTGTGTGTGTGTGTGAGCAAAGCATGGCTGTCTGCTGTTAGTCCCTGCATTCCGATCTTGACCAGGCGTCCTTACTGCTGTGTGAGTCAGGCCAGCCGGCCCTTGGGCTTCTAGGCCTCCCATTTCTTGTGGACCACTGGGATTATACATGCTTGCACTCTGCACCGAGCCCTTCTGTGGGTTATTCAGGCTTGTAGCCGTGCCCCATCCCTTTACAGGAAAGAGCTTTGGACTTGACACGCTTGTGGCGAAGGCTACGATGGCGCAGGCAATGGCTGCTTCATTATCCAAACTGTCAGGCGAAGAGGAGCTGTGGGAGGTACTTGGGGTCTATCACTACATGACTACAGGAGTAAGGCTCATTTTCCCTGTGGTGTGCTCTGCTCTTGCCACACTAACGGGAGGCTGATCCCTCTCTTCACGGCCGTACAGTCCCCCCATTATGCTGCCCTGAAGCTGCTCTCAGGATGTTAGAATCTGCTCTTAGAGGCTTACTTGTCTTTCAGAGAAGCGCCTAGTTCTCAGGAGGATACTGCCTTTCAGCACCAGGGCCTTCCACCTACTTAGTTATACTTATTTATTTACTTGTAGGGTTTTTGAGGGGCTGGGATCAGATCCAGAGTTTTTGCATGCTAGGCAAACGCTCCACTCCTGAGCTATATCATAGACCCCATGGTTTAGTTCCGGACTCACCTGGACTCCAGTTATGGTTGTTTGACTGACTCCAAAAGGTTCTATAGAAGTGACTTCTAGCACTGCAGTGCCTGCAATGGACCCAGATTTCAGGAGCCCTTGGCCATCTTCTTCAATGACTGAGGAATTAGGGAAACACTTGAGAACACGGGAACTCACAAAGGCTGCGCCTTCTCTAGGAGACAAACAGAACAAGTGGGCACACTCTTGGGCTGTCTGACCAGACGGAAGCAGGTGAAGACTGGCAAGGCTAAGATGAGTGCTGGCTCACTGCACTTCTGGCATTGGTGGCTGAAAAACAGGGTTGTTAGGAGTCTGCAACCAGCCTAGTCCGTAGACTGAATTCTAGCCTAGCTTGGCTCTACATGGAAACCCTGTCTTAGGAAACTAAAACTTTAAAGCAGTCGGACAGTTTGGAGGACTACCATTGGAGTCTGTGCTCTGGCACTGTGTGCATTCTCCATGTTGTCTGCTCCTCAGGAAAAGGCAGCCATGGCTTAGGCTTTCCAACTTTTCCCTTCCTTTCCCACTTTACTACCCCTCTCCTCTTCTTCCCCTTCTCCTTTTCTTCCTTGTTTTTATTCTTTTTTTGTTTCTCTTTTCAAGACAGGGTTTCTCTGTAGTTTTGGAGCCTGTCCTGGAACTAGCTCT
>LOEQ01009192.1:0-25121 GCA_001685075.1 Bramus lutescens
ATTGGTTATGAGCACTGCTGTTTGTATTTAGGCATAATTAATAATAATTTTACAACTCTTCTTGTGTTCTTTGTTCTTTCTAAAACCATAACTTCTCCAAAATCTATGTTATTTTATGAACTGGAACAAGCAAATTTTCTGGAGGTTGATGCAAAATTTAAGTAAAATTTTATTTATTACCATTTGAGAAACAAGACAGATATGCCACATAATCAGCTACAATGGTTTCTATAACTGCTTATTTCCCTGCGGAAGCTATCGTAGAACACAGTGTTACTATCTGACACAATCCGTCTCCTTCCTCGCCTGTTTGACGGACAGTTGGCATGAATGAGTTGGATGCTGCAGAGAGTGAGCTTGCATATTAGGAATTGTCTGAAAGATTTCAGATGGCACCACCCCTGTGTCTATGAATCAAGCACAGCGAGCATGGAGGGGTAATAGCCCATCTCTGTTGATTTCTTCGGTGTCTTTTTCTCACTGTTTGCAGCATAGCTTTATCGACACTGCAGTACGTGTCCATCTTCAAGCCAGAGTCTTAATTCCATACTGTCGCCAAAGCAGACTTCTCAAATATTTATTTCACTTTCCTTCCCATTGTTCCTTTTTTCCTCTTGCTTGAGGAAGTTTTCATCGAGCGTCTGTCTCTTGGGCCTCAGTTTGTACAGTGTCGTGGGAACAGAGGTGATGTGCCTTTGAAAGCGGAAGCTGATCATTAATTCAAAACTGCTTACTGCTGCCTTGGCTGTGTGTAAGGGACAGTAGCTCCACATGGAGAGGAGTCTTGGAGAGCATCAGTAACCTGTCATATGTCTGCGATGACATTGTGCTGATGCTGGTTCTTGCTCATTTCCAGCTAGATGAGTCCATTGAGATTTGGTCCATCCTTGTTCTTTCCCTTTCATTTAAGCCAGGTTTTAAACAAAATCCAGGCCCGAACCTCATTATATCTGTCAGCTATCTAACAACTGAATTACAGTAGCTGGATTATGGGGATAGGAACATAAATTGTGTAACTTTCATCACTTATCTAACATAAGGACCTTGCAGACTTTCTCAGGACTTGAAAAAGGAGCTGCTATTTTCTTTAAAGGTGTTTGTATTTGTTTTTCAAATATCGTGATATTAGTGAATAAGAACATGTAAAAATAAGATTGAAAAATAGAGTGTATTTTTATAAATGAAATATGTACCTTTGAGAAGATTAAACAAATTAATAACAAAAATCACAGCAGATTACCCAATTAACAATGGAAGAATGATTGAAACTGATGAGTAAGCCTTACCAACATGCTTCATCTGAGCCAAAAGTATAAAATCCAAAAGCCAAACAATTTATCTTAACTCAGGGGAAAACCTGAGTTAAGGAAATATATAAGCCAGGTGGTGGTGGTACAGGCCTTTAATCCCATCATTTGGGAGGTAGAGGCAGGATCTCTAAGAGTTCAAGGCCAGCCTGGTCTATAAATCATAGTTTCAAGACAAAAAAAAAGCTACTGGGACACCCTGTCTCAAAGAGAGAGAGAGAGAGAGAGAGAGAGAGAGAGAGAGAGAGAGATAATAAAATGTTCAAATGTACTTTGTTGTGAGTTGAATCAGTCTGCCTTATGTTATATAGTATTGGAATGCTCCGGCTCACAGTTGTCCTTTTTTCTAAATGATAAGGGTGTTAAGAACACAGAAAAGTTTTCCCGCCACAACTGACGAACATAAGCTTGGCAATAGGAATCTCTGTGAGAAAAACAATTTGAAGTTTGGTTTGCTTTGGCTTTTATAAGCTTAAAGGGACGTTAGGATGAGATGTGTAGTTTGCCTTTTATGAAAAGGTCTCATTTAGTAGGCATGAGGTCAGCCTTCAGTATTTGATTTGTGGGAAGGGGGGCGAATTATGTTTCCATGAAGAAGACCAGCCAGACATTGCCAGAAGAAAGGAAGAGAAAATGAAGAAAAGGAGGAATGAGAACACAGACTTCTTACGTGTTTGAAAACACCATTCAATTAGTCTCAAGTCTATACACAGACATCAATATTTATCAGCTGTCTGGAGTTATGCATTGTTATCCCACACAATTTGCTGGACATTCTACATTGCTTTTAGCCTTACAGAATATGTAGGAAGGAACTTTAAAAATATGTTAGTGGTAAAATCTGGCATGGTAGTCCATGCATACATAAACATACTCCCATATATAAACACACACACGCATATATTAGAAATTGTGTAATAACTAAACAGCACAATATTTTATTACCTATAATATCATTAGAGTCAATTGACAAGAAGAATTTTTACTAAATTATAGGCACAATCATATTTTAAACAATGCGTACAAGTATTGTCTATATACTTTTCTGTTGAGAACAAGCAGCATTTGAATGATGAGCGGATAGTATCCATAAGCTTTGCAAGCTACCATTAAGGCTAGTCATAATAAATGAAATTGAATTACATTTTGAGGTCAGGGGATTTGGGCCTTGATACTGACATACTGATTTAATTGTGCCATGTTGATCATCTTCAAAGCCGTTTCCCAATTGACTTACAAATAATGAAAACATTAGGAACATCTCCCTCTGAGCTGTCTGGTATCGATTTCACTGTTTCAACTGAGACATGAATCAATCATCACTACTAAACTGGGGTCATGTTTTATTCTAACACTTCCAAGTATCAGTCAGAAATACTGTAAAAAGCTACTTCTTAGCTTATGTAAAAATACTTCTCCAGGTCAGAAGGCCTATACAAATGATATGACATATCTTTGGAATATGACTCTGCTTGATGAAGTTTTCTGTTTGAGTCTTTTTTTTTTATTTACTAATACCCACATCTTAAAAGAAACAGCAAGCAAAATCAGCCTATTGAATAATCCCTGCTAAAAAATTCAGAATAGTTAATTACAACAAATAAATGCATATTCAACCAATTTTCATCTGTCATCTACCTACCCTCTTTAATTTCACAGATACAGATAAATGTATCTCCCATGTAAATAAACTATGATATCATAATGTTAGGTTTTGTAGTAATAAAAATGTGATGAAATGAGTGAATGCCTAGACACAATTAAAATATCTGAAGGACTTGGTTAAATCATCTTGCCTTTTATAAGAAAATCTTTTAAAAATACATTTCAAATATTCAAATATTTAGTATTTCAAATATTAAAAATACATTCAAATATTAGAAGTTCTACAGCATTTGTACATTGGAAACAGGTATCATAGACTTACATATTTAGATTAAATATGAAAAACATTAATATTAGTGTTTATCCAATAGCTACAAAATATCACTTTTAATTATACTTCCTAGTCACATTAAGATACACATATATTTGTATAATTCCTCCTAGTGGTAAAAGTCATTTCCACTTGATAATACTCCTGTTTGAAATAATTGTAGTTATAAGTATAATATTTTCAGTATCATTGATTAGTGTCATTGTTCTCCTAAATCCCTAGATCTACATAATCTTTCATTTTTTCTCTAATTTCTTACTCATTACTTTCCATCTACATATATGTATGAATGTGGAACAGTGTTATACAAAGAAAACCTACATAGAATCCATCATATTTTACTTGAGTTAAAATTTCCTGGCTCTGTTTCTGACAGTTAATGAGTTTTGGCTTTACAGAAAATTTACAGTAAGTATTATGTATGATTGGTTAAAGTGAAAATGATTTTAGATATGCATCCATGCTTAACAAGCTGTGTTTAGAAAAAAAATATTATCCATGTGACCCCACTCAACACTCAATGGGTATAATCATATGAATGAAAGCTATGTTCTATTTGATGTGATTTCAACAAAAAGTTGAAATTTAAAAAAAATTAAGACAAACGCACAAAGGCAGACAGATAAGCAGAGGGGAAGAGAAGGAGAGAGAGAGAGGAGAAGGAGGAGAGGAAACTCTCTCTCTCTCTCTCTCTCTCTCTCTCTCTCTCTCTCTCTGAGAGGAAGAAACCTCATGTGTTATGTGTGAGGCTGTTTTTTCATGGAGAACGGCTGCTATTTTACTTCACCCCTTTATTAACTGACCCTAAGAATAACCACTGCCTTGTTTCTCATTATGTGTGATGTCAACGCGAATTGCTGATTTTGCAGGTGAAGTGAATAGCTGCTCGGCTCCAAAAGAGCCTGGCAATCAGCCCCGCATTCTGCTAAACCAGCTTGTTGACCACCTTCTTGGCTCGAGTCGGATGGCTCTTTGGAAAGCTTTTAGTCATTACCTTCTTGTGTGATATAACTGCCCACTTTTCAGCATGACTCATTCATCATTTTTTTTTGCCAAAGAACTGAATTATCTAAGCTCTCTTTCCTGTTATCTTTTTGAAAAGTCTGACATGATTTTAATGTCAGTATTTTTTTTAACTAGAAAAGAACAGACGTTATATTTTGAAAACTGGCTGAACTTGACAGTGAGAATTGACACTCAGAATATGTAATTTTCTAACATTGCCTCGTGGGACGTATGTGTGTTTACTTTAAGGGCCTGAAACTGTAAAGCTTTCTACATAACACTCCCAAGACTGCATTATAGACAGTTTAAAGGAAAATTTAGAAAAAAAAAATCAATCCATCTGGAACTGTTGGGTATGGAAAACCCTTGGTAAGTACACTTGCTTTAAGGCCATACAGGCATGCCCATTGCCCCACGTCAAACAGTAAATGGCGGTAACCGCTGTAACTGCTACATGGAAAAATAGAACTAAAGATCCTTCTATTATCTCTAGCGAGAATGGAGTAGGACAGAAAAATGCCCCTTTGAAATGCCCGGAGAATGACACTGCACCTACAAACCGCACCTTCCACCCCTTGTTCTGTCTTCTGCATAGTTGGCCTGCTTCTCTCTGGTCATACCACTACGGTGTTTCCTCAGCCAGGTTCTCTTCAGCAGTTAAACTCCTTTTACTGTATTGATTTAGAGAGAGCAAGGAGTTTGGATAGCTCAGGTTATTATACTTATTCACAATCTGAGCTCAGAAGTGACCATTCCTCATGAAATAATTGAAAGTTCTGGGGTTATGGTGTTCTTACATTTCATTTAGCACACACACACACACACACACACACACACACACACACACTCACACACGTTAAAAAATACAGTCAAAATGGTCTCATGATACTTTTATACTTTCAACTTGCAATACCTGTGGTCAAAATACTAAAACAGAATTAAATTTTATAAACTCAATGAATAGACTTTCTGTTGTCTCTTTCATTTTCCTTGTGAACCACACGTTAACATAGAACTCGAGGTCTTCCATAATCCCAGTATTAATTTTTGATACATTGGGAGCACTTTCCAGAATGAGCAAACAATACACTTTTAAGTAATTTCTTCTAGCAATCAATANGTCAAAATACTAAAACAGAATTAAATTTTATAAACTCAATGAATAGACTTTCTGCTGTCTCTTTCATTTTGCTTGTGAACCACATGTTAACATAGAACTCGAGGTCTTCCATAATCCCAGTATTAGTTTTTGATACATTGGGAGCATTTTCCAGAATGAGCAAACAATACACTTTTAAGTAATTTCTTCTAGCAATCAATATATAACCTCCCTGTTTGTCAAGAAACAAATTAAGCTCAGACTGTATTTTCCAAAGTACAGGTAGGTGTTGAGGGTGCATAAAATTCCCATGAAGCCATTCTTATAATCATGGCTTTGGCAAACTAGCTGCTAGAAGCCATTAAACGCACATCATAAATCTGGCCACTGCAAATCTATATGGGAATTGATGGGAAGCAAAGAATAAATTATGCAACACAAAACTGCTGACTGGCAATGAAAGAATATTCACTCAGATGTATATAGTATAGAAATAGAGATATATATATATATATTATGGTATCTATGCATTCCCAGTGTTAAGTAGCTGAAATTGTGGCAGAATATAATTAACCTCACAAGATTACAATCCAGAACAAACACTAGAATTCATAATTGCAAAACTACTACATTTTTTAGTAAAATAAATGTAGTAAACGTACAACCATATATTGTTGATTATATTAGAAGTATTATATTATTTGTTTTGAATATGATTAGGTAGATTTATATCATTGATACATGGGAAATAAATGTTTCTTACAATTATTACCCACTCTTATCAACTCAGCTAATGAGTTTTACTTTAGAAATAAATAATTAATTGAAAATATAAACAAACATTTAGGTTTATATTTAACCATAATGGCCACAAAATATCACGATACTGAAAATATTAGAGCAAAAGTTCAGAATATATACACAGGAATCGAAATCTTTGCCTACTTACTACAAAAGTTTTTTACCTAAGGTGTCAAAGAGATGGCTCAGTGGTTAAGAACACTTGCTGCTTTTGCATAGGACCTTTTTAAACTCTCAGCATCTACAAGTTGGTTCACAACCTTCTATAACTCAAGTTCCAGGGATTCTGATGACCAATTCTGACATGTTTCTAGACAAACCCTCACATTTAAAATAAAAAAATAAATATTAAATTACTTTTATAAATGTATATGCATCTTAAATAAAATTCTTATGAGTCAGATATCCTGATAAATGATTATATTAGCCTGATGAGCACACACACACAGATGGCTTCAGACACAGTTGAAAATCTGTATACTTAAGTGCAATTATTCAATATATGTTCATTTTTTATCTTTTAAGAATAGAGCAGGAGTTAAGGCAAAAGCTTATTTCTGACAAATAAGATAGTTCATATGGTAATATTTGAGTAGATAGAGAAATTCCAATTCTTTCACACAGAATATTTTATCAATAACATTTAGAACAAAAAACAGGAAGGCATTTTTTAGTGTCTCCTTTTTGAAGAAGTGATTCACTTTCTTAAAATTATATTGGGAAAGAAAACAAATTCTTTGAACAGTAAATGTTAGAGAATAAGTATTATTTAGGGACATTTACAATAATATATAAGAGGCAAATTATTTAAACTTTAAAATTAGTTTTTAAATTTAATTGTTTAAATTCTGATATTGAGAATCCTAAAAATATGAAAAGAAAAGCCAGTTCTAAAGTAGTGATCACTTCATAAGTAAAATAATAAAACTTTTACTGATGAGATGTTAAGAACCATAGATATGCAATTTGTATATAAGTAAATAATCCAAGTATAGATTATCCTTCTAATACACTCTGTTGTTACTATAAGGGATACAAGGGATTACTAGTTTTTTTGTATATTATTCAATAAATTTTAAAAGTCAAAAATTTAAATGAAATTTTGATTCAATTGTATTGTCTTTATTATGATTTGAGCTTCTTCCAAAATTTTTAATTTTACAAATTAATTAAAAGTGTTTATTCAAAACTTTGTCTGTACAATGAGCATTGCATAAGCAAGATTTTAAGGATACTGGGCACTTTCTAAATCAAATTCAGTAATACATACTTTTGACAGTAGAACATTTTCTCATTCTTTCCAGGATATGCTATTTCCTTTATCTGCATTCAAGGTGTTTTAATAACATACATGATTCACCAATAATATAAAATATAGTACTTATCTTTCTAATTTTTGCTTCATATGCTTAATATGATTGCCCCCAGTTTCATTCGTTTTCATACAAATAAAGTAACTTTGTTGTTCTTCATGGTGAAAAATTACTTAGAAAGATAGATAGATAGATAGATAGATAGATAGATAGATAGATAGATAGATAGACAGACAGACAGATAAATATTATATGTTCTTTATCTTTTACTCTGGTCAAATATACTTAGGTTTATTATGTGATCCAGTCATTGCAAGTAGTTCTGAAACAACTATCAGACAGCAAGGGTCTCTGTGATACAAAGAGTCTAAAATTATCAAAGTAGAATCAGAAAAAAATAAGAAATCACCTTAAATTAAATACCTTTTAAAAGTATGTATCTAATGGAAATAAAGGTGGACAGTGAAGGATGCAATGTCCGTGGGATCTGAGCTAAGATTTTAAATTTATGCATCCACAAGTCCAAGGACCTGGAAACATCAGTCATTTAAATACCGGAGAAGCATTTCACCATTTGCACAATACCTAGTTTCTTATTCAGAAAATATCAACAGCCCCATGCAAATGCATATTACTATATGCTGACTCATCACTGAAATACATCATTTTCATCTATATTATTCACTGAATTAGCCTTATGCAAGGTGAAAAGATTGAATTGAAACTGAGTTTGTGAATGCTGTTTAATTAAATAACTTTTTGTGATAGTATAATACTAGGTAAAAGTATCATTATTATATGTTAAAAATTCTTCAGGCTTTCCCATTTAGAGGTCTTATAATTGTGAGCTGGTGAGAGAAGTCATTTATGAGTTTAAGAGGAATTCCTGAAGTATACTGCAAGCTTCTGTGCATTATAGTGTAGAGATTTCAGCTAGCAACCCAGCACCTGTGCCAGCCTGAAGCAACTTGTGAGTACAGCCTTTCATGAGCCACTGTGCCTGGATTCTTTATGCCCTAAGAACCATTTGAAACAGTGCAGAAATATGCCTACTCAAACAAACTAATACTTATGACACATTTCAAGGATGCAGTGTGCTCCTATAAATGTGATCCAAAATTAAAGGCTACTTATAAAACATCTGTGTAATGCAAAAAAAACAGTATTATGTTTTAAAATAGCAGGGATTTTGGAGATAAAAGTTTCTAGAATACAATCATGGTTATTCACTTGGTAGGAGAGTAAAGATTAGCCTTAGTTCCCTAAAATGCAAAATGGAAATCATATCATATAGTTACATTTAAATAATAGTCAGAACTTGATCACCTTTTTTTTTTTCATTTTAATTGTTTTCTTGTTAGGGAAATGTAAAGCATCTTTGCCCAGGGCACCTGAAAGACTCAGTCACTACTTTTTTTTTTCCATTTCAGTTTCATGCCATTAATCAAAATTGCCCCTCCCTGTTTCTCAGGCTGACTGTGTTGTTTATTAGATTAGTGCAGGATGATCTCAGCTTCTTTGGCATGCAATTGTTTGTGCTTGCTAACCAAGAAAGTTACCTAACGCATATCCTCTTGGTATTAATGGGCTCCACCTTATTTGTAAGTGTTGAAGAACGGAAATTGGTTATCCAATAGCAAAGGTCATGCATTAAAATATACACAGCGGGGCATCCCACTCTCAAGGCCCTTCAAACCCAGGGCAAAACCCCAGGCCCCTCCCCCAAGGCCTCAACTTCTCTAGCCAGCCAAAAGCCAAGCCTCCTGTAGGTAGGCTACTGCAACACCCCCACACCATAGATAAGACCTTGTAATATGCAAGTCTCCCTCCACTCCCAAACCCTCCTATCCCCTGCTACCTCAGAGGGTCTCTAAAGCACATGCTGCAAGTCTACAGAGGGGATCAAGGGGTAGGCTGATCCAACACCCCCACGCAGTCCATAGAACCATGTAAGACACAAGTCCCACTTCATCCCCAAACTGTCCTGTTCCCTGCGATCTCAGAGGATCTGAAGCACAGGATGAACTACACAGAGAGGGCCAAGAGAGGAACCCTGAAGTACAGGCTGTGACTGCACCGAGTTGACTAAGAGAGCAAACCAAGGGAGCAGGCCAAGATTGTGGACCAAGAGAGCGGGCCAAGAGAGAACTCAGTGACACCTTGAGACACAGACAGTGGCAATACAGAGCAGACCAAGAACAGTTCACAAAGACACAAACAGCAATGTCAAGGATTTTACCAAGAGGCAAAGACAGCCAGCATCAATAGGAGGAAGAGATAGGTAAGTGCCAATGCGAGAATTCATTCAGCAACCTAAAAGACCTATATGGTAATACCAGAACCCAGCAGTCATACAACAGGAATACTTGATCATCCTAAGCCAGAAGAAGAAAAAAACAATTTTAAAATAACTTTATGAGTATGATGGAGACCTTTAAAGAGGAAATGAAAAAAAATCCCTTAAAGAGTGGAGGAAAAGACAAACAAAAAAAAGGAAGAAATCAATAAATCTCTTCAAGAAAACCAAGAGAAAAAAAAAGAGGTGAAACAAACAATTCAAATAGTTCAAGACTTGAAGACTAAAATAGAAACAATAAAGAAAACACAACCCGAGGAAATTCTGGAAATGGAAAATTTGGGTAAACAAATGGGAAGTACATAGGCAAGCATAACTAACAGAATACAAGAGCTAGGGGAGATGTCTCTGGTGGTGAAGATATTATAGTAGAAATAGATTCGTCAGTCAAAGAAAATGTTAATTCCTAAAATTCTTAACACAAAACATCCAGGAAATCTGGAACACCGTGAAAAGACCAAACATAAGGATAATATAGATAGAAGAAGGCAAAGAAAGTCAGCTGAAAGGCAAAGAAAATATATTCAACAAAATCATACAAAAAAAGTTTCCCTACCTGAAGAAGGGTATCTGTATGAAGGTAAATGAAGCTTACAGAACACCAAATAGACTAGACCAAAAAAAAAAAAATCACCATGTAATAATCAAAATGTAAAACAAATATAATAAAGAAAGAATATTAAGAGCTCAAAGAAAATAGGCCAAATAACATATAAAGGCAGACCTATCAGAATTACACCCAACTTCTCAATGGAAACCAAGAAAGTCAAAAGGTCCTGGAAAGATGTACTGCAGACATTAAAGAGAACATGAATGCATGTCCAGAATACTATAACCAGCAAAACTTTCTATCACTAGAGATGAAGAAAACAAGATAATTAAGGCAAAACTATATTTAAACAATACCTGTATGCAAATCCAGCCCTACAGAAAGTACTAGAAAGAAACTCCAACACAAAGAACTAATCACACCCACAAAAACACAGGCAACGGACAACCTTACACCAGAAAACCCAAAAGAAGAAAAACACACAAACATTACCACCAAAAAGTAACAGAAATTAACAATCACTGGTCATTAATATCCCTTAATATCAATGGATTCAATTAACCTATAAAAAGGTCCAATATAAGAGAAAGGATATGAAAGTAGGATCCGTCCTTCTACTGTATACAAGAAACAACACCTCAACCTCAAAAACAGACATTACCTCAGACTAAAGGGTTGGGAAAAGATTTTCCTATCAAGTGGACATAAGAAACAAGTGGGCATAGCTATCCTAATATGTAACAAATTAGACTTCATATTAAATAACTGAAATGAGGATAAGGACACTTTATACTAATCACAGGAATAATCAATCAAGATGAAATCTCAATCCTGAACATCTATGCTCCAAATACAAGAGCAACCACAAATGTAAAAAACACTACTAGAGCTTAAATTGCACATCAAATCCCACACACTAATAGGAGGACATTTCAACACTGAATTCTCCCAAATGGACTGGTCAACCAGACAGTTACCTCAGAGGAATAAGAGAACTAATGTCATGACTCAAACGGACTTAACAAACATCTACAGAACATTTCACCCAAACAAAAAAAAATTATACCTTCCTCTCAGCACCTCATGAAACCTTCTCTAAAATTGACCACATGCTCAGTAACAAAGAAAACCTCAACAGATAATGAAAACACTGGAATAAACCCCTCTGCCTTATTAGATCACCATGGTTTAAAGTTAGAATATAACACCAACACTAATTCACTAATTGTCGAAAGCCTACAAAATCATGGAAATTAAAGAGTACTCAATTGAACCACCCCTGGATCAAGGAAGAAAGAAAAAAAGAAAGTAAAGACTTCCTAGATTTCAATGAAAATGAAGGCACAACAAACCCAAACTTATGGGACACTATGAAAGCAGTGCTAAGAGAAAGTTCATAACACTAAGTGCCTATATAGAGAAAGTGAAAAAACCACAGACCAGGATCATCAACTTAATAGCACACCTGAAAGCTCTAGAACAAAAAGAAGCAGACTCACCTAGGAGGAACAGACAACTAGAAATAATCAAATTAAGGGCTATAGGCAACTATATAGAAACAAAACAGTATAAAGAATCAATGAAGCAAAGAGCTGGTTCTTTGAGAATATAAGCAAGGTAGAAAAACCCTTATCCAAACTAATCAAAAGGCAGACATAGATCATCCAAATTAACAAAATCATAAATGAAAAGTAGGATAAAGCAACAGACACTGAAGGAATCTAGACAATCATTAGATCATATACTTTACAAAATTGGAAAATGTTAAAAAAACATGGACAATTTTATGGATAGGTACAATATACCAAAATTAAATCAAAAACAGGTGGGCAATTTAAATAGACCTATAACCCACAAGGAAATAGAAGCTGTCATCAAAAGCCTCCCAACCTAAAAAAGCCCAGGGCTGGATGATTTCAGTGCATAATTCTACCAGAACTCCAAGAAGTGGTCGTACCTAACTTTTCAAAGTGTTTCACATAATTGCAAAAGAAGGAATATTGCCAAACCCTTTTTATGAGGCTACAGTTACCACAATACACACACCACATAACGACTCAGCCAAGAAAATGAATTCCAAACCAATCTCCCTCATGAAGTATTGATGCAAAAATACTCAATAAAACACTAGAAAACCAAATCCAAGAGCACATCATCCACCATGATAAAGTTGGCTTCATCCCAGAGATGCAGGGATGATTCAACATATGAAAAAAAAAAACATAGGATTATCTCATCTGATGCTGAGGAAACATTCGACAAAATGCAACGCCACTTCATGACAAAGGCATTGGAGAGATCAGGGATACAAGGAACATATCTAAACATCATAAAAACATTATACATCAAGCTGACAGTCAATTTCAAATTAAATGGAGAGAAACTCAAAGCGATTCCATTAAAATTAGGAACAAGACAAGTCTGTCCACTCTCTCCATATCTGTTCATCATAGCTCTTGAAGTTCTGGCTAGAGCAATAAAACAACAAAAGGAAATCAAGGGGATTCAAATTAGAAAGGAAGAAGTCAGACCAACCACACCAAAAGCTCTACCAGGAAATTCCTACAGCTGTTAAACACCTTCAGTAATGAGGCAGGATACAAGATCAATTTAGAAAAATCAGTTACCCTCCTACATAGAAATGATGAAGCTGAGGAAAATATCAGAGAAACATCATTCTTCATAATTGCAACAAATAACATAAAATATCTTGGGGTAACACTAACCAAAGAAGTGAAAGACCTGTTCAACAAGAACAAGTCCTTGAAGAAAGAAATTGAAGAAGGTACCAGAAAATAGAAAGATCTCTCATGCTTTTGGATAGGTAGGATCATCATAATGAAAATAGCAATCCTACCCAAAGCAACTTACAGATTCAATGCAATCCCCACCAAAATCACAACACAATTCTTCACAGAACTTGAAGGAACAATACTCAAATTCATGTGGAAAAACAAAAATCCAAGGATAGCCAAAACAATCCTGTACAATAAAGCAACTTCTGGAGGCATCACCATCCCTGAAGGAAGCTCTATTATAAGGTTACAGTAATGAAAACAGCTTGATATTAACATAAAAACAGACAGGTACTACTCTGCAGTTAAAAACAATGACATCATGACATTTGCATTCAAATAAATAGAACTAGAAAATAACCGAGTGAGGTAACCCAGACACAGAAAATGAACACGGTATGTACTCACTCATAAGTACATACTAGCTGTAGAGCAAAGGATAATGAGCCTATGGTTCACAAATCTACAGAAGCTAAGTTACACGGGAACTACTAAGAAAAACATATGTAGATCCCCTGGGAAGGGTTAAATAGACAAGATATCCTTACAAAACTGGGATCATGCGGGTGGGGGGGGNGGGAGAGTGGAAGTCAGAAGAGGGGAAGGAGGGGTGATGGGGAGGGGGAAAACTTGGGGGGACAGGATAGATGAGGGAAGGACAGAGATGGAGAGCAAGGAAAGAGCTATCTTGATTGAGGGAGCCATTATGGGGCTAGGAAGAAACCTGGCACTAGAATAATTCCCAGGAATCCACAAGGATGACCTCAGACCCTAAACAATAATGGAGAGGGTGCCCACACTGGTCTTGCCCTGCTGTAGTCGGATTGATGACTATCGTTTTTTGTTTGTTTGTTTTGTTTTGTTTCTTTTTTTTTTTTTTATAAAATGTGTAGCCCAGTCTGGCCTTGTACTTGTGATCCTCCTGCTTCTGCCTCTTTCAGCAAATCCTACTGGCGTGCAACACCACAATCGGCGATTGATGACTATCTTAAGCGTCACCACAGAACCCCTCATCCCGCAGCTGTTGGAGACAGGAATTAGAGACTGGAAGCAGAGCACTGGGCTGAGCTCACAAAGACCAGTTGAAGAGTGGGAGGCATGAATTGTGAGCAAAGAGGTCAAGACCATGATGGGAACCCCCACTGAATTAGTTTACCTGAGCTACTCCAGCGGTTTAGGAAAGGCACTAACCTAGGACCAAACTAGACGCTCTGAATGTGGGTGACAGCTGTATAGCTGGGGCAGACTGTGGGGCCACTGCCAGTGAAACCAGGATTTCTCCCAGCTGCTTATACTGAATTTTTGGAACCCATTCTCTTTGGATGGATACCTTGCTCAGCCTGGTTAAAGAGGTATGGTCCTTGGTCCTTCCTGGGAGCACTAAGCCTTTTCCTCTCTGGGGAGTAGATGTGATGAGTATCTAGATTATATAGAACTCCTAGAGGTCACTCTACATGTAAAGGAGGACAGCTATAAACCTAAAACACTATTAGGAAAACTTCAGTCAAGACTCAGTAAATTTAGGTCACTATTACTACAAGGGCAAATACTTATTATCCTTTATTATCTATTATTGTGTCTAATTCAATGAGCAAGCAAGTCCAATCTAAAGAGCGCTTTGAAATTAGAGATAATGTTCTGGTGGGTTTTTAAAATCAGCCTATATGAAACTTTCACTCTGGAAAATTATGCAAACATATGTGGATTTACAGAATATTTAATTGGTTTCTTTGCCACACATATTCTAAAAATACAGCCCCAATCTATGCTAGCTTATCATGAACATGAAGCCTTAATCTTCTTGGCATATTGTGAAAGACAATCATCTCATGAGATTCTGTTCTTTCTCATCTCTGTTTTTTTAGGTGAAAAAACAAAACTGTGATTTTTTTTTTAAATCTGGCCCTGGCAGGACCCTGGGAGTCACAGGAGAGATGGACTCCAGGTACTTATGACAAGATAGGCATGAAATAAATTACCCTTATAACTTAATGCTAAAATATTATCTCCTTTTAGATTTGACCTTCGGATGTGTCTCCTGATAATTTTCATATATCAAGGCTCTTACCAAAAGCATATGCATACAAACACAATGTGCCAATTATTACTGCACATGGACCGAGATGGAAATAAACAGCAAATATCAGTGTGGTTTTGCACAGGGAGAGCACACATTCCTAAAGCGTGTGCTTTAAAAATGAGATTTAAAATATTAAATTGATTGGTAAAGGAGTAAGTCACAAAACAACCCCACACTGGTTTGGAATTATGATTTAAAAAAGGGTTATTTATTTAAAGGGTAAAACTTACAGATCACCGTCCTAGACAACAGTCCTCTGCAAGGCCAGGAAGAGTCTGGTAGCCGAATAGGAGTCCCAAGCAAGAGAGAGAGGCACGGCTACCTCTGCATTTTCAAGCCAAATAGACCACGCCCAAATGGGCTGGTATCTTAAAGGCTATTGGCTGAAGGAGCAGAAGGCGCTCCTGGAGCAGACTGATAAAAATACTAAATCAGTATAATTTTGGAATACATTTTTTAAAACATTGAAAATTACTGCATCATTAAAAAATAATCTTGAGTTATCCAAGTTACTAGCCCCTAACATGTGCAGATTATTCACATAATTGCATAATTAAGAATAGTATAGGACTGAAGAGATGTCTGCATGTTTCCGAGAACTAGCTGCTCTTCGAGAGGACCAGGCTTTAATCCCCAGATTCAACCTAATGGCTCACAGCTTTCTGTTGATTCAGTTCCAGAAGATACAATGCTCTCTTCTGAAGAGTAAGGGCAGCAGGCAGACATATTTTTCTCAGAAATATATGTAAATAAAATAGTCATACATAGAAAAGAAGTTTTTTTTTTAAAAATGAAAAGGTATTTTAGTATATGTGTTAAATGTTGACCCAACACCACCCCGAATAGGTATTGATGAGGAAAGAATAAATAAAACGATCACACTCACATACTTAACTGGTTTTTAGTAATGCAATAGTGGATGACTTAAAAACATTTTATTAATTCTCCAAACAATCAAATGATGAAAGATCATGAAAGCGTCATACTACAGCTGACTGAAGCCAGACAATACATAACTAATAATCTGACCAAAGTTAATAGATTAGCCTTATCAGAAATAAAGACAGAAATTCATAGGGATAGCTTGAGGCTCACTCTTCTATTCTTTACAATCTGCCATTAATTCTAGTTTCTGCAGTCTGTAGTCACATGAATGCATGGGCGCCTTTCATGCTAATTCCAACATCCCATTTTCAAAATATAAGAAAAACAAATGTGAAAGGAATAGAATAGGAAATGCAGGAGAAAGCAATGCCTCAGATTTTTCATATGTCACCTCTGTCTTCCTTTCTATATGCCACATCTCCATTACGATTTGGGTTGTGGTGCTCTATCATTATTTAAACTTTCTTTCACCTTGTTTTACCACCGACTTTCTTTGTTTTGAAGCACTTGTGTTGCTAAATGTAAGAGCAGCAGCTGCTGAAATGATTCAGGCTTCAGAGAACAATGTTTTTATTTTAGTCTTTAAAAGGTCACACTACAGCTGAACAACACTAAATTACTTTGTGAAAACCACAGTGACTGTCAACAGGGCACACTTTCACAGCTGGTTTTCCTGAGTTTGATTTGCATTTTGCAAATCTTATTAAAGTGTCGGTAAGGGGTAAATTGGGCTTCCGATTTTCACTGAAAATTCTGGAACACTGAAAATACTTTTAAGTATATTTTAAATTGATACTTTATAATCATTAAAATCTTCAAAGATATGAATTAGTCAAGAGTGAGAATTCTCAGGCAGCAAAATATTTTCTATTTACTTTTTCTAAAGAGCTGACAGAAAAATACCAAATAATGATGAAACCTAACCTTTTATAATAAATTAGACATAAAACTTGGAAAACCATACAATTAATTCTTACTTCTTTCTGAAGAGGAATGAAAGTATTTGCTTTTCTTCCTCCATTTACTGATTATATCTGTCCAGTCCTACATGGAGACAGCAGGCTTCCCTGGTCAAACAAATCCCAGTCAGTGCTTAAAATTATACAATCTAAGGGGGTTTTAGGGGAGCTGGTTAGGTGCCAGTTCAATAATGCCGAACACTTCATTTTTTTCTCAAGGTGAAGAGAGTATTGGATTGCTTTTGCTTTGCAGAGTTTGACACATGGAGGCCAGTGCCGTATCATATTATTGTGGCTAATGATTTGATTTTTATGTACTGAGAGTGAATGGAAGACAAGGCTGTTGAAAACTTACCAACAGTTACATTGTGATCATATACCCAATGAGCTATTCTGTGTCTCAAGCACCACTGTTGTAAAGACCTCCATACTAGGTGGTTTGAATTTCAAGCTTAGCAAATGGTATTGTTTAAACAATTTCAAACAACCCAGAATTGTCATTAGTGGTCTAATATTAAAGTCTAAAAGTCACATCATTTGATTTGTTATTTGTGATTAAAGAACTATGCACAAATCAACAGGGAAAACCCTGATGCTGTCTGAATGTTGAGTCTCTCAGAATCTACACATTAATGGCTTGCTGCCATGTTTATTGAACTTGGAAATGGTGCCAATGAGAATACGGTCATAGTGATAGGTTTTGATGTTATTAGGTACATACCCTTCAATATGATTGCATAATCTGTAATTAATATCTAATTTTCTTTCTCTTCCTGGCCGTGAGAGGAGGGAGTTGACTGGGCCAGGAGATCCAGCACCCTCTTCTCTTCCTCATCGGCACCATGCTTGCTCATGGCTCACAGACAGAGGAAAATCACATATACACATAAAATAAGAACTATGTCTATAAAGATGTTAAATAAAAAACAATAATTAGGATACCTAGTAATATAGATATTTTATGAAATGACAGAGGAAAAATGGAAAGCAAAGGAAAACAGAGTCTATCTTCCAAATGCCTGACTTAAATGCACAATTAATATGCTATATATATACATTGAAATGGAAATGTTTAGATTTGAAAGACACAAACAATACACTGTTATAAATCAAGTTATTAAAAACTACAAAGTACATCATGTAAGAAAGTACAGGCCAAATTTTTTGTATGACAAAAAATTAATCTTTGGAACAGAATTAGATAATATTTGTGTATTATTATATTTTTAAGAATTATGTATTCTAAAGTATAGGTGTTAAAATGTAAGCAGAGAAAGAGGGGAGAGAGAGATAAAGAGAGAGAGAGATTCTACAAACATATTTTGAATTAAATTGCAAATAAATAAAACATATTAACATATTTTGTGAAATAATTTTTTGCACTTGTCTTTCAAATACATGTGCATCTGTAGCACATTTTTTGTTATTTATCCATCAGTTGATTGATCTATGGTGATTTTGTTTCTCAGATATTTTGAATATATCACATGGACATGTATTAACAAGTATCACTATTGTAGGAAACAGACTTCTGAGTTGTACCATTGAGTGCCATGACTGGGTCATATGATCGATCTGCCTTGTCTAGCTTTAAGAGAAACCTCCGCATAGATTTTAATAGTAGCTGCACTATGTAGAACAAATGACAGTAGTTAATGGGTGTCACTCCTTTCTCATGTCCTCATTGGTATTTGTAGTCATTTCAATTCTTGTTATGAGACAATGTCTTCCAACAAATGGATACGATGCTCAGGAAATCTTGACAATATGGTTGACTAAGCACGACCTGTATTATGATCACACAAGCTGACATACCAGTATAGATAGTGAAAACTTCAGAAGGCCCTGCTTATAGAAAAAGAGCTGCAGTTAATGAACAACTACTGAGAAAGGGAGAATCCATTTACTCCAGAGACAAGACCTGTGGCGTGTTATCCAATACCACGTGGTCTTCCTTTAAGGCAGTGGAAGGGACACTGGAGGAATTAAAAGTGGAGAGGGAGGAATGGAGATGAAGTGAATAAAGTATACTCATGCATGAAATTCTATAAAAAATAAAAACAATCAAATAAATGATAGAAAAGAAAGAAATACTACCATATTTAATCTGTGCAATCAATATTATTGTGAGATCCAATTTAATTAGATATTGACACACTTCGAATGAGAAAACTATGGACCAAGTTCCTAAATTAAACACACATACAATTCTCAATGAAAACTGACGAATAGCATGAGCAAAAACAGCAAAGTAATGAGATAAGACATTTTAGCCAAGTTCATTTCCTTGCAGGGTGTAAAATTTATTCAATACATACATATCATTATACATAATGCAGAACACAAAATTATGGAGGAAAATTACAGGATCGTCCAAACAGATGCAGGAAATACCAATGTAAATATATCATGATACATGATTTAAAAAGGCTGATAAAACTAAGAATAGAAGGAAAGCATTTCAACACAATAAATGTTAATATATGACAAGTCTATAGAAAACATACTGAATGTGAAAAAATAATAATTTTCTTAAAAATCATCAATCAGTCCACTATCTTCAGATTAATTCAATAAGATGTCGCTAATCCTCTCAATTAGACCAATACACAAGGAGAAGAAAAAATAAAACAGATAAAAGTGGGAAAGGATAAACAAAATTGCCTCAAATGAAGATGACAACCTGTTCTTAACAGACATTAAAGACTCTTCTGAGAAATTCTGTAACTACATGATTATTTTTCAGTACAGTGGGATGCCAAATCAGAAATATGTATTGTATATGACTTTATAAAAAAGAAAATATTTTCCATTTACTGTAACCTAAAAAGCAGACAAAAATCTCTTGAAATAAACTGGGCCAGTGGTATAAAAATCTTTTACCATATACACATTTAAGAACTAAAGAAAATAATTTAAGAAGATTGTTCAAGATAGAAAAGCATTCCATGCTCATGGATTTGATGAATTAATGTTGTGACCATGACTGTATTTTCATTGTCTATTATATCCAATTAAATTCTAATAACTTTCTTCAAATAACTAGAAAAAATAATCTTACAATTCCTGATTACAAAGATTACAAGGAGTCAATACAATCTCAAACAGTAAAAAAAAAATTGTTAATATCAAATCCAAATCATTACTTAGAATCTATAGTTTACATAAAAAGATTCTATAGACTCTGTAGATTTTATGTATAGAAAGTGGTTCTATAGGATCACGATAACAGCATTGTCCCGCACTAAGATAATCCAATATAGTAAGTGAAAAAATACATTTATCCAGCTATAGTAAAAGGCGAAAGATTTATACGATCTGAAGAGAAACCCCCCTCTTCAATTGAGCTGTAAGAAACATTGGATAAAAACATAATATCATCAACAAATGGTGCTTTGCAAACCGCTGCGAATAGTTTTGTGTCTTTCGCCATCAAAAACATCAGTTCAAAGCGCAGCAATCTTCATGTAGAGCTAAAGCCACTAGAAACCGCAAGGGAAAATGATTCAAGTTAAAGAGATAGACACAACCTTCATGCAAAGAACTCAGGTTGACAAGAAACAATCTCAAGAATTGACAAACGCGATTTCATGAAATGAGAAAGCGTTTGCAAACAATGAGACCACAGGCTAAAGAGACAGACAACAGGATGGCAGAAAACAATCCCTGATGTATGAAATGGGAAAGTTTGAAAACAGTGATATGATCAGCAGGTTAAAGAGACCGACAACAGAAGAAAACAATTGTTAACTATACATCACACAGGATTATTATCTAATCTATAAAGAAATTAAAATGTCAAATTAATAACCCAACCAAAAAACAGGCAGATGATTTCAACAGGATTGTCTCAAAATAAAAAATAGAAATGAAAAATTAAGATTTGATATAAATTTCAGCATGGAGTTTCCTGAACATAGAATTCAACCATACCCCTCCTAAGTGAGACTTGATCTAATTGAGCATATTGAAGAAACATGTGTACTCTTCATAATTGTAGTATTCTCATCACAGAATAATAAAGAAAATGTGTTGCATTTATAAAAGGGAATGAAGTTATGGTAAATTCAGGGAAACAAAAGCAATTAGATATAATGATAAGTAAGAACAGCAAACTGAGAAAACATATAACATTTTATTTACATATTTAAGAAAATACTATTCCATTCGTAGCATCTAACTTTAAATAAATATATATGGTATAATATAGTATGCTAGTAGAATGTTGATGGGAATTATGTCTTAAAAGTGGTATCAATAGAGAGGAAAGGAGGAAATAATGATGCCATGTGTCTCTCATACCCAGATTCAAAATCAACTTCCTATACTGTTTGTATAGTTAGACAATATACATGTGTACATGCAGTAAAGGGTTTGCTTGCATGTATTATTAAATAGAAGGATTAATTATTTGGGATTAAAAATAAATGGAGAACCAAAATAGAAGGTAGTATATTCAACGCCAGTGCAGATGTCTCCCTTGGGAATTTCTCTTTATACTCTTCTAGTCTCCTTTCCACACTCCCTGTGGAATTATTTTAAAGTAAAATTAAAATAATCCCTGATAATTTTAAATATAGACAATGTCCTCCATTACAGAATGAGAATAAACATTTGGACATATTATACTTATAGGATAATCCCGTTAGGTACGCATTCAGGTATGGGCGGAGGCTGTAGCTCAGAAGTCAATTTCTTTCATATTGTGTGTGAGACCCTCCATTAGATGCTTAGAGAAACAAACAGCTAAACAGCTTGTCACAGAAGACAATTTATGTACATATTGTACTGAAACTTGCTTATGTGAACTCTAACAATGAGTACATTCTGAAATACTGTACGCCCAGATCCCTAGTTTCCAAAAGAAAAAAAAATGATTATCAAGACACTACTCACTACACTATTTGAACAAGTATTTTAGAGTCATTAGTGTATTTCATTGCTAATTCAAAAGCTGGAGATAGCTACCAAGATGACATCTCTAGAAACCAAACAAAGGTAATTTTACAAGGAAGCTGATCATAGAACAGCAGTCTTAAGATTGATATTAAAAACGATTCTTAAAAACAGGATCCTAGAACACTTATAGTTGTGGGTCCGCATATCTCTACTCATGCACCACAGGGAAGCCCACCCAGCTCTAGCATCTCATCGAGGAAGCTTCTTTCTGCAGCAGATAAAGACCATTCTTTGAAATCAGTGGCTGATGAAAGGCAGAGAAGAACTGGCCATGTGGTATCCATCCCTAATTGATTTGTCTCCAATGCAATTGACACATCAAGTGTCAGAAAAAACAGAAGACCAGGGTATCTTCTATGAAATAGTGTCTTCAACGTATGACAGGGCTGTTGCAGCCATGAAATATGAAATTCAATCATTAAGATTATGATAATTAAAACAAACTAAGAGAGCCGGAGTAGCACTACCTTTATAATCTCTGAACCGCAGAAGACTGCAGGTCACATGAACAACCCCTCCTTTCTAATGACGTTCACAATAGAACTCCATGCTGCATGAACTGCCTACGCCACGGAAGACCCTCTCTATTTCCTCATATGATGGAGACTCTCTTTGCTGTCATTCACGTGCAAGACTCTGAGGAAAGTGTGTGCTGTGTCCTTTTAACAGGTGAAGAGTGTTACCATGAGACCAATGAATGGTAGCAACTGAAGAGTTTTAGTAACTGCAGAGAAAATAGTGCCATTATTACAGGGGTGGCGGCTGTATCTCTAATAAGTCAGACAGAGGTGATTACTTTTAAAAAGACAGTGCAGTAGGGAGAACCAAACACAGGGGCACTCCAAGTTGGGTAAATTCATTGCAATGACAGTCTTCATGGGGCTGTTTGTATTAAGCCTTCTTTTCAGGAGTTTATACTGCAGAGCATGCAGAAGTGTGTGAGGACCGTACAGCTAATCTCAGTAGTCTTCTTAGCTTGTTAGTGCTCCTACTGATGGGCTACTTCAGGTGTTATTTCCCCTATCTTCCTCTTCTATTTCAAAGTAAACATTAAAAATAAACTAGTATGGGAGCATAATTTATGAGTGATTTTCGCACATTTATTTTTCAAACCCACTTACACATAACTCTCTATAATGGGATATAATTATTTAGTATCTTGTTTGTGAATATATATATATATATANAATTTGCCAAATCACTGTACAGTTTATTCAAGTATGATAATTTAATTACAGAGGAAAGAGGAAGATAGTGATTAAAATAGAATCACACAGTTCGAAATGATCAAGCTCATTCTAAATTGATGTGTTTTTAAAAAATGAACCCATGTCAACTAGAGGTTTTGGAGTTATCAGAAATATGGGTGAAGAAATTAAAAAGTGTGTACAAGATTCTATTTAGAAGAAACACTAACATTCAAAAAAATCTTTAAGGTTATCTTTTGCATACCCTAAAAATCAAGCACAGTAAGGTGATTTTACATTTAAAAACATAAATTCAGTCAGGCAGTGATGGTGAATGCCTTTAATCCCAGGACTCCAGAGGCAGAAGCAGAGATTGGCAGATCTCTGTGAGTTTGAGGCCAGCCTGGTCTACAAGAGCTAGTTCCAGGACAGGCTCCAACGCTACAGAAAACCTTGTCTTGAAAAACAAAAACAAAAGCAGAAAAAAATAGAAGTTTACTTAAATTTTAAAAAATCTCCCACTTTAAAACCTTTCACTCAAGCATAAACCTTCAGTACAAAAACAAAAACAAAGAACAAAACAAAACAAAACAAACAAAAACAATGGACATTCTCAGCTTAATGAGAAAATACCAAATATTACAGAGTCACCAAAAACCCTACCCCAGTCACAGGATTGTGTGATTATAATTTAATTCTTTTATTTGTAAAACTCTTTATTTATCCATTCATTTTACACCTCTCCTGACTTTGTCTTGTGTATTTTTCTGACTGGCCTAGAGTCCTAAGGAATGCATGAACTTTTTACCTGTTTTCTTCACATTAGTCTCTCTGAACACTAAATCTGAGTAACATCTTAATTTTAATTTGGTGTAACATGAGGGGCCTGCTTGTTGGGGTTTCTGTCCCACCTGATACCCCACAGCCAGCAAGCCCCAAAGAAAATCACACAGAGAATCTTCATTATGTTATAAACTGATTGGCCCATTATCTCAGTCTTCTTATTAGCTCTTGTACCTTATATTAGCCCATTATTCTTATCTATGTTAGCCACATGGCTCGGTACCTTTCAGCCTGAGAGGTTACACCTTGCTTCTCAGTGGCCTGGGCTGAAATGGGAGGAATGGACTTCCTCCTTTTCAGTATTCTCCTGTTCTCATCGCCCCGCCTCTACTTCCTGTCTGGTTGACCCACNAAACTGATTGGCCCATTATCTCAGTCTTCTTATTAGCTCTTGTACCTTATATTAGCCCATTATTCTTATCTATGTTAGCCACATGGCTCGGTACCTTTCAGCCTGAGAGGTTACACCTTGCTTCTCAGTGGCCTGGGCTGAAATGGGAGGAATGGACTTCCTCCTTTTCAGTATTCTCCTGTTCTCATCGCCCCGCCTCTACTTCCTGTCTGGTTGACCCACCTATACTTCCTGCCTGGCCAATCAGCGTTTTATTAAAATACATGATTGTCAGGATACAGACAATTCTCCCACACCATTTCCCTCTTTTTTGTTTCCAAAGGAAAATACCCATAGTCCACCATTTTTTGGGAATGTGGGCATAGTATTCCAGAAGACTTCCTGTGGTTGGGGGCTCTGATAATTTTATAAGGACCTAAAGAAAATTTACAGTCATAATCAAGTCCTGACTGGATTATCCTGTGAGTCTTGATCACCTGAGGCAGGAGTCTTGAATCCATTCTGGATGAAGAACTCAGACATCCAGGCCATCTGTTCCTACCGGAGATTTCTCAGGTGGTCTTCCTTGATCAAACTGAATTTTTCTTAACTCAGAATGAATCCACAATATCTCATTTCCTGTGGAAACAAAAGCAAAATTTCTTCTCCAAAATAACATACCTTTTGACTTCAATTTTGAAGTCAAGGTATTTTT
>LOEQ01009192.1:26271-40747 GCA_001685075.1 Bramus lutescens
TGTTAGCCACATGGCTCGGTACCTTTCAGCCAGGCAGATTACATCTTGCTTCTCAGTTGTCTGGGCTGGAATGGGAGGAATGGTCTTCCTCCTTTCCAGTATTCTCCTGTTCTCATCGCCCCACCTCTACTTCCTGCCTGGCCAATCAGTGTTTTATTAAAATACATGATTGACAGAATACAGACAATTTTCCCACATCAATCTGGTAATCCCCCCAAATTTTCTAAGTATTTTATTTTTTTCCATGGAAAAAATGATGTTTGTACCTGCAACTTTGTCTCAAATTCTCAGGAAACTTTAACTAATTCATTTGTATTATTTTACCTAATTATTATTACCTTTAAATCTAATATTAAATTAGCTATACTATTAATATTGAATCATCTTTAATATTGTTACACTAAAAATCAATACTAATAAAGTTACCTCTTACCTCCAACAAAATATATTCTGAATATTTATTATTTTCATTATTTTAAAATGAAAAATAAGGCAAAATATGCAAATTTTAGTTCATGAACCTACACCTGTTAAAGAAGGACAAGGATTTTAAAGTTGGCAACCAGTTTAGGGATTTCTTCTCAACTACTGGCAAACTTATATTCTTATATATTTGACTTCTCTGCTATAAACAGCTGCCATCTTAAATATCTTGTGTGATGTCTAGAGATGCTATGAGGTGAGAAACATGTAAATTTTTTTATTTAATAGCCTTGTTTAGTATTTTCTTGTGAACAACAAATAGTGCCTGAGACATTTACTCTTACAGGTCTGATTGCCCATTATCCACAGCTTCTGCTACGGACACTGAGGTTCCCAAGCAATAGGGACGCATTTGAATTTCTTTCAAAGGAAGGTATCCTCCATTAGGAAAGGAGGGTAGCTTTTGTTCAATAATCAAAGTCCATAATTCATTTTTACTCTATCTCAGCAGTATACATAACACAGTAGAACCTAGCCAGTGTATCTAAGTTTTGAAAAAACTCTCAGTGGCTTAAAACTTTCAAATGAATCATATAATTGCACAGTCACCAAATTGGGTGAGAATCGAAATGGAGTTGAGAAGGAAGAAGGAGAACAATTCTCAATTGCACATATAATGGGACTCAAAGATAGACTGAGTCCCCCCAAAAACGTAACCATAAGACGTGAAAATGCATAGTAAGTTCTTCTGTTCTATGAAGATTCATCTTACCAATAGGTAGTTCACTCTGTGTCCAGGTATCTTAGAAAATGATTGCAACTCTTAGATCCTTTTCTCAAATTAAAACTTGCTCAACTATGATAGCTCTCTTCCCCTTTATGGATGTTTTCTTCTATTTTAAAAATTTCCTTCTTTGCATTTTTGGGTAATGGTATTTTACCTGCATGTCTGTCTGTGAACCTGTAGTGTCCACGGAGGCCAGAAGATGGTGTTGGATCCACCAGAGCTCAGATTATAGAGTTGAAATGTTTTGATTTATTTTTGATAATTTTATATTATATATTTTGACCATATTCTTTACTGTTCTCCAGCTCCACCCATAGTCTTTTTACCCTCACAGCTTCATTTTTATTTCTTCTCTTAAAAACAAACAAGCAGCAATAACAACAAAAAAAGTCAAGCAAAAACATCTCTCTCTCTCTCTCTTACACACACACACACACACACAGATAAACAAATGGCATTTGTTTTGTGTTGAGTTGACCAACGATTCAAGATTATTGTGTGTTCCATGTGATTACAGTGTACGAGACAAGCTCAAAGAGTTCTGCTAAATATATTACTCAATTTAATCCTTATATAAAGGTATTTTCATTCAAAAAGCAACTGTTATGAGATCTCACAAATTGAACTGTCAGGTTGAATAATGTACCATTTTCCAGTTGTGTACACTTCAATCACCATTTTTGTAATCCTTAGGAAAAATTCTTTAACGTGATAAAATTTGAATGCTAGTAAAGCTATCAGTGGTAGTTAGTAATGGTAGTTGATAGTTTTCCCCTTACTAAATATTTCACACAACATATTTAGGCATGCAACATTTTAATAAATAATTAAGCTTTTTAAATGTTTTGCAACAATACTTGACATTCTAATACGGATGGGGGAGCATCTTACAAATTCCATTGGAATAAATATCAATAAGCAGTTGATTGCCACTAAGAGGGAAAATTAGTCTTCTCCAGGGGAAAGGTCCCTGATAAAGTATCCAGTCCAAGGAACCAACCTTAACTCATGTGCATGTGAGCAATACTAAATGAAATCAGTAGGTTTTGTCCATATGTACATATATGTGTAAAAATAATAATTCAAAGAAAGTGGTTTTGAAAGAAAGCACGGGAAAATAAGAATTTGAAGGAAGAAAATTAGAGGTGGAAATAATGTTAATAGAGTATTAATGCTTGAAAATCTAAAAGTAATGAAAAAAATATTGTCTTAATGCCCATTTTGTCAAGGTGGTACACACTTATGCACACACACACACACATACGCACACAATTTTAATATCTAGTATGAGAGCAGTAGACACTGACTCCATGTTCAGATTAAAAGTGGATTTATATTGGTTAATATGCATAATGTGATAAGAACAAGTCTTCATATAACAAACACTTCTAAAAGTAAAATATATGCCATATTACAACACACACAATGTATACACACACAGATAAATATATATATATATAACATAAATTATAGTAAAACTCTCTTGTATATGATTCCATAAATAACACAAGTTTTAGGAAATGGCATATTAAATAAGTGATTCTTAGTGCATTTTCCCTTAATGCACAGCCAATCTTAAAATATTTTGCTTACATAATAGTCCTCAAGATGTTTTAAGACTAATATCATTGATTTTCTTGATAAAGAATACAAGAATGGAGATAGTTCTCTTCTAGGGTGAGCAATTGCTTTTTCCATTCATATTCCACTGAAGTAACAACATACTTGAACATTTTTAGTCCTAGTCCAACTGAAATGGAACTGATGTTATCAACCTCTGGGCTCAAACACTCAAGACGGTACTAGTGAATTTCCATACCTGCTTTCATGTATTTTTTTCTGGTGCATTCTCTTCCTGTTTTGTCGTATCGTTTTAACAGTTCTCTTATTAATCTCTCCCAATTATTTTTTCAGAGTGTGATCTCCATGTGCTCCCTGCCCACTAATCAGACTGTTAAGACAGCAAATTTTCCCACAAATAGTCCTAGGAAACATACTTTGTGACTTTAGTATTAGGCTCTTTCATTCTTTTGAGAATTACGAATGTATTGGTTTTGGTTAAAGAAAACGTGCATCGGGGTTTGTATATTACTGTGTTGGGATTTATATACTACTATGTTATTAGTACACATATAATCAAAATTACTGACATGAAGAGAAGGCAGATAGAAGAAAAGGCATGAAGACAAACCTGATCACTAGGGCAAGTAATAGTTGTACACACAGATGACTTTCTCAGATACCCTTATAAAATAGCAAATATCTTGCTATAGTTCTTCATACTTCTCTATACATTGACCTTGCAATAGTTATAATGCTACTCTCCGACAAACTTTTTGATAGCTGAAATTCAATTATCATACTTTGAATTTTGTTCCGCTTAATGATTTGTTTTAGCCGAAAGAATATGTGAGATGAAATACAATTATCAGTTGTCAATGAAAGTCATAAGAGGCTTTGTGTGGGGTCTGAATTTTGCTTTTATAACTCTGTCTCTTCACTACGGTGCCAGTTCTGTCCTAGCCTGCTGAGGGCTAAAGAATCTTGATGATCCGTATAAGTTCCAGCTGAGGCCATTTTTCATCCTCTGGCCAAACATGCTTTAAAGCTAACGCAGGTGAAAGTGACTGATGCCAGCAACGCAAGCTAAAAAAGACCAACACATTCTACCTACAGAATGCAAATTAAATCAGCGTTATTTTTTTTTCTTGTCACTAACATGATTTGTTGTTAGACTAGCGAAGAATAACTAATGCAAGGTCTATAAAGAGAACATAGGAAGAAAAAGACTCTTGAACATTAAACTCAAATTTGATAAATCCAAAGTTCTCAGTGAACTACAGAGAGAGACTGTTCATTTCTGAGATTGTCTTTCAAATATGGGTTATGATCAACAAAGTGACTGGACATAGAGAATATGGAGGTAGATAACCGGTCAAATAATAATAACCAGTCCATCAAATATAGGACTAGTGTCTGTTGTAGCAAAGGATGTGGGTATGGGAGGCGCTGCATGGGGAAAGAGGGATAAAAATGAAACAAATAAAAAGCATATAAATAAGACAAAAAGTTAGCATTATATGTATGCAAAATAATTGTTTTAAAATAAATATGTAACTTATACATTAAATAGATTCAACAATTAAAATAGGTGCAATTGCTTCAAAGGAGAATGTTATTGCCTGAATGCTCCACATTAGATCCTATAATGATCACTATAAAGAAATGCAAAAATACCTCTGGAAAGAGCTAGAATGTATAAATAGAAGTTCTGATTTGGGCCAATTCAATGACAGCAGCCCTGTGACAATGCTTTCCTTTGAAGGCCTGTGACTGAATTTAATAACCTCCTAGATTGGCTAAATTAAAGCTGCATTCAATCGCGGCCTCAAAGGAATAAGAATCAATAGGCTGGAAATTCTTGAACTTACCAAAACTAAAGAAATCATTGTTGAATGTTTAAGGAGTTAGGCTAAGCAGCAACACTCACATAGTAATAGCTATAACGAATAGCATCATGATCTTCAACAATCAGTTTAAACATGCATCGCTGAGATGAGACATTGATCCATCTTTGCAAGCTAATTTCCATCTTATAGTATGGGTGGAGGTAAAAATGATGAACAGACTTTCTTGCTCTCCAGAGGAAGAATGTATTTTCAGAAGTATANGAGGAAGAATGGATTTTCAGAAGTATAGAAGGCACTATATATATATACCTCATGCCACAGAAATGGAGACGTAAACAAATCTCTTTGTCCCTCAGGTAATTTGCAGGAACATCGGTTTTGACCAAAGTCACTAGAATTGACTTCAATGAGAACATTAATGACAAGACGCTTCATACAAGCCGCTAGAGCAGCACTAATTCTGATGGACTTATACCCAAAGCCAGTCGTGACAGAAGAAATTCAAAACCCATCTAAACTCATTCTAACGCACTGCCACCTTCTGCTGAACAATAAAGGCACTACATGATATCCCCAAATTTCTCTGTTGTGAAAGACAGACACACATACAAGTAGCCAGACAGATAAACAGACACAAGCACACACACACACACACACACACACACAAACACACCACAGAGGTTGAGAAAATAAGAGAGGAAGGGGAGGGTAAGTGACGTAGATTTGTCTCATTTACTTGGAAAGTTTAAAAGGAATGGAAAACACAGATGATCAGCAAATCTTAGATATTTTCTAAATTGTCATATGTGTCTACATAATTCAAATATTGTATGGAATAAAAATAGTGAGGTTGGATCAATCAGATTTTTATTACTGTATTAAATGAACTTAGTGGAAAAGATGGTTGAAGTATCAAGTTTATCCCCTGACTTGAAATAGTAAAATCTCAAGGTAGGGGTGGCATCCCACATTCTCTCGCCCTTGAGAACATACTAACTGATCTAAGACATCCAGCAAGACACTGTCTCTTAAAATATCCACCTCTTTTCCATAGTGCCATAGTAGGGCTCAGGCTTTCCTAAAATAACTTTCAAGGAATATGATAATGAGAAAAGGTAGAATTTTAATTTGAATTCCTGCTAAAATATGGGAAATGGGCACTTGATCCATTGATCCATCATATGGCTTTGGTTCTAAAAGAAAAAAAGAGTTCACATAAAAATAACATTTTCCTGAATAATCATGTATTATGACATAGGGGAAAATGCCATTTTTATGGCTTTAGAGGGCGTTGTACACTTTTATCCCATAAACTTCATAAATGTACATAATCTCAAAGGAATATTATTTGTTATTTTTATACTTGTAGTGAGAATTACTAAACAAATCCTACTAGGCAATTCTTAGTATTCACTGATTCATACTGTGATTGTCTTAAAATGCAAGAGACACCAGGGGATATTTTCAACAGATTCATGCATGCACTAGGGATATGCAAATCAACCGTAATGAGTTATTAGTACACTCACATTAGACTTGCCAACACTAAAACAATTAAGGGTAACACTAACTACTGAGGAGAATGAAGATAACCTAGACCTTCTATGCACTTCAGTTAGAGATGAAAAATGACATAAACACTGTCAAATACTTTATTATAAAATAAAAGAGCATGTGGCCAGGAATCAAATTATTTGTGAGTTATGCCTTTAAAGTGAACAGTTTTATTTCATATTTATGTTTCAATTAACGTTTGCATACTTTTATACAATGCATTTTTAAATCATGGTTTCCCTGCCTGAAGGTCCTTCTAGATCTCCCCATAACTCCTTGCACTCTCAACTTCATGTTCCTTTTCTATTCAAGAACAAAAAATCAAACTAAATCAAACCAAAATAAGACAAATAAAAGTGCTGGCATGTGTTTGCATGCATGTGCATGCACAGGCACACACCAAAACACAAAACATAGGGTCTGGTTTGGTTTGCCATTACTCCTGAGCATAGGAGTTCCAGCTCAGTGTGATTCCTGGAGTGTAGTCAATATACTCAGTGTCACTTCAAAGAAGCTGATGATTTTTCACACACAGCTGTACACTGGAAATTGTTTCTTGGAAAGGGGTGTGACATTGTGCTCACTTTCCTTCTTCCACGTCCGGACTTTTGTCAAATAGTCTTATTTTTAGGGGCTCTAGACTGCATTCTTCCCAACTATCCAAATTCAAGAACTAGGTAGTTAATAAAAGTTGTTGTATGCCCCATATACTCAATGTAATGCTATAACATAATGAGTGATATATATTAGGTTACGTTTTGGAATATTGCCCTCACTGAAAATATAGCCATTTTGAATGCCTGCATATTCTTCTATTCCACTTACACAATTTCTTAAAGGATAAATTAAAGAAATTATAAACACATGAACAATTTTCACAGATTAAGCCCAGCAGTTTAGCAGGTGTGTACAAGTATGGAAGAGAAGCACAGATTTTCTTTGGTGGTCATGGGCTCCTTATCCACTGGTAACTGTGGTGGTTACAAGGATATATAGATTGTCCCAAACAAGATAATTGGCAATTGACAGTGAAAATCTGATCAAAGTGAATAAAGCCCTTGGTCTAAGACTAGCTATTATGTGAGTGGTAATTTTCTTAGGTTCCTGCTGCATTGGAACCATTAGTAATAAAATGTTAGTGTTTGGAGACCAGGTGGAAGTGTCACCAGATGTTCTGAATTTTACAATTTCTAGTGATAATATAGGCATCTTAAAACAACTTTAAAATTATAATGACAAATATGAAAGAGATATGCTAAAAAGATGTCCCTGAGTCATGAATATACAATTTTATATAACAAAGATGATGTTAACACAAATCAAACGCATTCCTCAGAATGAAGGAAACTTCTGGAATGTTGGGTCAGTCCTGTGTCATCTGTGATGCCATAAAAGTGTAGAGCTTAACTTTATCTTTACTCGGGGAGAAGCGTGAACATACGAATTTCAGAGCTGAATTATCAATGGATTTGAAGGTAAGAGAAGCAAGCCAAAAGTGCAGGAATATGGGCATACTGCATAAGCTAAGGAACCAAGATACAGATCATTAATGAGAGTCTGACAAACATCATTTTTGTACCTGGGAACTGGGGCATGCTTTGACACACAAGACTATCATAGTGCATTTGTGTCTGTCTAGGATATGCTTATGGTGTTTTATTCTTGTGAACATATTATAAAATATGCATTACATAAGAAAACTACTATATTGCATACTTACATGACAAAGTTAATAACAGTTGAATACAATATATAAGCTTGTTTAGACTCTGATGCAAATAAGCCAAATATAAAATTCATGATTTCTCCCTTCTTTTTCCTCCCTCCAAGACCTCCAAAATACTCTATCTTGCTCTCTTTCAAATTTATGACCTCCTTTGCTTTAATTTCTGATATTTTATATAAAATGTAAACAAAAATAATTACATGTAATGTATTCTGTATATAATCACACAAATATATTTTATATATTCTATGAAACAAGTAGAATTTATATATATATTATATATTACTTATATGTGTGTATTCATTATATATATATGTATACATATATATGTGTGTCTCTGTATATGAATATAGAACCTGTTCTTGCCTTATAATATTCCTTGAAGCTAACTTTAGTGTTGGATAATAGATTGGCATGAACTTCCGTGAGGAAAACTATTTCTCCCTCTCTTAGCACTCCTTAATTCCCTGTACCTTTTTGTCTCGGATTGAGGTCTCTTGAACTTTCCTCTTTCCATGTTAGCATGTGTATTGTTGCCATCCTTCTTCAGGCCCTGTTTTGTGTGCATTCAGTCTGTATGGGGGAAATGTGGGTATGCTACTGTTGGGAATAGGAAAAGAGAACAACCCAGAACATAGAGGGAGGATATAACAGCTAGGAAATCTGAAACATTCATATGTCATACTAATAACTATCTATCTAAAAGGTATATGATACAACCATACACAATATAGTTTAAGTGAAAATTTCCCATCCAGTTTGACAGTATTACCCACAAGAACCACAGACCACAAAAGAAAGCTAGAATACAGACTTACAACTGTTTTGGGTTGTAAAAACACATTCTTGAGTTTCTCAGGGTAATAATCAGATATGGCATGAATATAAGAATATTAAGTACTTGTGGTTAATTATAGACATTGAGATAATAGTGTTGTGGACCATATATTTAAAGATTGTCCATTACAAGTTATTCTTAAGTGACAATATATAATGCCCAGATTTTATTCAAAATATACAGTAAGAGATAGAAGACATTATTATAAAATAATTTATAACTGTTGGATATAGAGATAGATATTGACAAATTAGTATTGTATTTTTTAGTTTTGTATTTGAGTGTGTCCTAATAAAATATTTGAAACAGTAATTTAAAGATAGGTCTTTGTAAGTTTAAGGTAATATTAAATAAATAAGAATATTGCTTCTGATTAAGATATTTAAGATGACACAACAGAACAAAATTAAGAGTTCCTATACTTAGCTTTATCATAGTACAGTTTTTACTTTGATACTTATTTCACAGAAAACTTTGAGCAAATTATTCTTCATTATTCTTCACATGACTGAGGTCTTAGCTGTTTGGTATTACAACTTTAATTTGTAGTATTCAACCAAATTTCAAGAGAAACTTTGTTTTCAAATTGGCCATAACTATACTGATAATAAGAGTACATGATAAATAAGAGATAATTTTGGAGAGAAGTGGACCTTTCATTAACATACTGATTTTTTATATCTATAGAATACACTTTTTCCTAGACTCCTACTCTTTATTTCCCAGCCTTCCCAATTAGTTAAGATTTGCTTGCAGCTATCATATCATCTGCTCTTAGATGTGACATAAAGATAACCTCTCATTTTGGATCTTAGAGGAATAACATTCGTACAAATTTGTTGTATTTAGGAAACTTCTATTCAATCACTGTTAGATTCCTGGTAATCAGAAGGAAATTGAGAGGAATAAAAACCATATCTCTTTATTGCATTTGGATACTGGTATCTTTCTGATCCTTGTGTTTGGAATGACCACTACTGTTTGACACCCTGAAAATCATATTGCATCTAGTACATGTTTCTTTCTAAACCTGACTTCCTTGAATAGACAATACAACTTATAGGAAAAACTAAGACCTTGACATAGATGATTTCTAATACCTATTTGGGAGTTGTAGAATGAGGATCTGTGTTTCTCATTTTATAATCCATAGCAACAAACACAGGCACTACAATGATTCTAGTGACAAGCCCCTGTAATTATAAGAATGTTTTTGGCATTTATACTTACAGGGTGTGTGAGCGCACGCATGCGTGTGCATGCCTGTGTGTGTGCTTTCTTCCCTTTAACTAGTACTTAAGTAGAATATTATTGTTTAGCTGATTTACTGCTCCTAATATTATTGCCATTCAGAAACATCTTTAGTAATCCAAAATTTCTGGGTTTTTATGACATTCAGCCAAGTTTTACATTGTATATGGCACTAGTATAAGTTGTCTGAAGTATGTAGTTTCTTTTATTTATTACTAAATTTTACACAGCTTGGTACAATGAATTCACTAGCTTCTGCTGTACTTGTTTCACTGTGACTGCAGATACTCTGAAATGAAGAGCACTATGACATTTTGCTCTTTGTTACAATCCCTGTGTGTTCGACTTTTCTCTTTGACATTCTATTGAATGGGCGTTTCCTCAAAATATTACAGTCTAAGAGAAATATTCCAAAAGTGAGTAGATAACTCTCTATTTGCCATAAATCTTCTTTCATTTTACAGCATAACATCTTTGTTAAAATATAATCTACAGGCAATTCCAGTTATTCAGTTATTTGTATGAGCTGGTATATTCACAGCCAATACCTACCATCAGCAGAGTCTTAGAATATTTCCATAATTGTCCTTCTTATCCCACTAGTGTGAGTTGTGTTGATCTCATTGAAGCATTCCTTTGGAATATGTTTAATTTTGGTATTTAGTTTTTCTGGTTTCTTTTCTTATTTTTGATTTTCCATACCATAACTGGGAATTTATTTACAAAACTATATTATTGAGAATTATTCTTACACTTTGTAATTGTCTTATATTTTCTCTTTTAAATATAGACTTTTGTCCATTTTGAGTTAATTTTTGTTTAACATCTTCTTTGACATTGGCTCTCCAATAGACACAGTCTTATCTTTTCTAAAATGATGTGACTTTGGATGTATGTTTCCAAATTGAAACTACATTCCATTTTTTTAAATTGGTCTTTTCTTCTTAATGTATCTCTTATTGATTATTTGACTTGATTAGAAGAAAAATTTAACACAATCTCCATAAGTGGACTTTTATAAAGCATTGCTATCATAGCAGGATAAATGGTTCAGTAATTAAGTGCTTCAAGAGATATGAACTAAATCTTAGAGCTCACTAGAACCCCAACAGGACTTTTAATAGCTACTCTTCTATTATTAACCTATATATTTTTCCTAATGTACCTTACATTATTTTCTCTCTTTATCTTCAATTACATTTTATGTTAAATGTATTTGGAGATTTATCTTTCAATTTAATGTTAAAGTAATATATTATTCTGTGATATTGTAGACAGATTGGAAATGAGATTGTTACATATAATTGGACATTCTACTCCCACTTGTCAGTTCCTGAATTGCCACTCTGAGGCTTAATATTAATTTTAGTAATTTGGCTGATGGCTCCAGCCTGTTTCTAACTATGTCTTATATTTAAAGTAACCTATTTTTATTAATCTATGTATTGCTATGTGGTCATGGTGTTATCCCATTGTCTTCTTGTCTTTCTATCTCATAGACTGACTGGTGTCTTCCTCAGCCCTGCCTTTTTCCCCCTGTGGCTCTGCTTGGATTTCCTGCCTAGCTATAGTTTGCCTTGCTATAGCCCAATGTAAGTTTATTCATCAACTCATAAAAGCAACATATATTTGCAGCATATACAAGGACATCATATATAGATATCTGTTAATGACATCCTTTTGTGTATCTTTGTAAACAGAAGTTTCTGTACCACCCAAAACTTACTTATAGGCATTCAGTCCCAAAGAAATACACAGAAGCTTATATTAATTGCAAACTGTTTGGTCTATTATCTCCAACTTACTATTAACTAGCCCTTACAACTTAAATTAACCCATAATTCTTGTCTATGTTTAATCATGTGACTTAGTACCTTTTATCAGTGAGTCATTCTCATCTTGCTTCCTCTGCATCTGACTGGTGACTGACTCTGCCTTTCGTCTTTCCAGAATTCTCTTCGTCTGGTTGCTCTGCCTATTCTTCCTGCCTGGCTACTAGCCAATCAGTGCTTTATTAAACCAATATGAGTGGCTAATCTCTACAGTGTACAAAAGCATTCTCCCACAGCATATCTTCTCAATTTTGAAAAAACTTTGAGATGTTTCAAGATGCTCTAATATGCACAAGGATAGCTATACTGTGTTGATGTAAATAGTTAATCTGTTCTTGCCTAGAATTTTCAGTGTATACAAAGATTCTATGCTAACTGGGGAACCAAACATGTGGACTTCAGGAATTATAAATTTGTCATGTGTCATGTCTAAGTCCACTCTTCTCTGCATACTTTATGATACTGGAGTGGACAAACAAATTTCCTTTAGCTCCTGGCATTTTTACATATTATATGCAGAGAAGTCTGGCAAACTGAGAAGGCCAAACAATGCATACTTTCAGTGTTTCATTTCCTCCTATGGTATATTTGCCAATAAATGAGTGTTTAGGAGGCTCAGTAGAGTTCGGTTTTTAGTGCTGCTACTTGATATCCTATGAGAAAATTTCTATAAACAATCTAAGTATGGTGTGTGTAGTGTCAATGAGAACATTTCTATAAACAATCTAAGTATGGTGTGTGTAGTGTCAATGAGAACATTTCTATAAACAATCTAGCTATGGTGTGTGTAGTGTCAATGAGAACATTTCTATAAACAATCTAGCTATGGGGTGTGTAGTGTCAATGAACTTATCTATTCCACTTCCTACTTTATCCTTGCCGAGGCCAATCCTGCACAGTACCGCCCAATCCACCTCTGATGGTAACCTTCCTTCTGTACATATTCTGCTTCTTCACCTCACAGATAGTCTGTCTCCATTATTGTCAGAATGGCAAGCGCAATGTTGGGGCACATTGTAATGTTTTCCACATTTTATTTTAAACATTGAGAGCAATAAAAGTTCTTCCCACACAGATTCTTCTTTCATTCCCTATTTTCATTACCCTCTCTGTTTTGGTAGCTAAATGTCTTTTGATAATTGATAGGATTTATGGGAATGTTTCTGTTTGAATCACTGATAGGTTTCTTATCTGTTGACTGACAAACCTCCAGTAGAATGAGTTGTACACTGCATATTGTGAGCAAAGCTGAACACATAAAAATGCGATTACAACAGTAATTAAAAATTACAGAACTCTAATATCTTTAAGAATAAACTAATATAATATTGAGTTTATAAATTTTAAAAATGTGTGACATTTAGAGAATCCTTATTTAGGATTGAGTTTTTTTTTTCACATAGGTAGGCAATTGATTGCTTGCTATTCAGCTACTGCTCTACAATATTATGATTTAAATAAAAGGCGATTTTGAATTTAACAAGGTTTTGTAATATTTGTTATTTTTCATTTTTAGCACAAGAATACTAAGTAGAGTTTGATGAATTGTAAAAATACAATACCATAATTAATTATATATTTATCAATATCTGGACGATCAGCCCCAAATAAATGACTTTAAAATTTTCAACATTTTATGTATCATAATAAAGTTAAAAGTAGAACAGATTGCTGTCCTTTATCTTTGCATATATTTACTTTTTTTTGAAGGTGGGTAGAAATTAATACATTCTTCTTACAGCTAATTGTTTATAAGTTGAGGCTTATATGAAGTCAAAATGACATTACAGGTTTGATATGAGTAATAAAGTCTCTTAGAAACACTCTTCTGAGATTTATATATGTGAGAACTTTACTTGTGCTCAATAATGCCACTGTGGGGGGAAGGGTATCTTGGTTTCCAGCCACCCGGCTAGCTTAGACAAGAAATAATCACACAGAAACTGTATTAATTAAATCACTGCTTGGCCCATCAACTCTAGCTTCTTATTGGCTGACTCTTACATCTTAATTTAACCATCTCCATTAACCTGTGTATTGCCATGTGATAGTGGCTTACTGGCAAAGTTTCAGCATGTCTGATCTGGTGGCTCCATGGTGTCTCGTCAACTCGGCCTTCGTTCTCCCAGAATTCAGTCCAGTTGTCCCCTGCCTACCTAAGTTCTTCCCTGCTATAGGTCCAAAGCATTTCTTTTATTCATTAACCAATAAAAGCAACACATAGACAGAAGAACACTCTGCCACTTTAGATAATTCATGGAAAGGCTTTTACTTTGTTATTTAGATGGACCAATTAAGGATCCTTATGCACATGGTGGGGGTGGCACACACCTTTGATTCCACAATTTAGAATGCAGAGGCAGCAGTTCCGCTAAGTTTCCAGGAGAACCTGGTCTACAGAGTGAGTTCTAGGACAGGCTCTGAGGCTATACAGAGAAATCCTGACTCGAAACATAAACAAAACCAAAAACAAATCAACAAAAAGGATTTTTATGTTTCAAATACCTGAATGCGGAGATAACAAACAGATCACTTAGCTAAAATACTTTAGCCATCCATACTCTGTATTATTCTGATAAACACACACACACACACACACAATTTTACATATTTAATGAAGCAAACATATATACACATACATATACCTATATATAT
>LOEQ01009193.1:1525-20950 GCA_001685075.1 Bramus lutescens
CAAGAAAGGCAATCCAAAGAAGGGCCTCTACCCATATTATATTCCAATGCCTGTGAGGCGCAAGATCCCTTTGCTTCGGCCTCCTAGAAGAGACATCCCACTCGTTCTGACTCCACCTCCAGAACTATGTTTCCGAATCACTGTAGAACAGTTTGACTTAGAGAAGAAAACTGCCATGCAGTGGATCAACAAGGTCTTGGCGGATGATGGAACCAAGGTCCGCTAAATTAAATGACCAGAGGATGACCACATGTCACCGGATACATAATACTGGTCTCCAAGCAACCAGTTTCTATACTTTATCTGTGTAGTTTAATATCACGTTCTATTTAGAGCCACTTTGATACTTAAATAAAATTGTTACCTAGGGAAAAAAAAGAGTTTGTCTTTTATAGTCGGGCCCTTGTCTCTCTTCATTTTTAGTCTCTCACACTAGTTTAATTTCAACATTGCAAAAATTATTAACACACTTTTGAAGAAAACATATGATGAAAATGGCATTACAGTATTGATATTAGTATCACCCAGACACCAGCACAACAAAGGAGACTCAATAACTTTCTCCTTTTAAGAAAAAAGGGTTCTTACAACTGTCCAATGGAAAGAATAAAAACAAATTATTTTGCACAATAGGCAGAAAGGAATTTGGAATTGTTTGTGGTAGAGAAACATACATGGAGGCTGAATATCACTTACTAGATTGTCTTGAGACATGTCTAAAATAATCAAAGCACTTTTTATTTATCACAGAACAAATAACAACTTAAAAATAATGGTCACTCTGTTAACAGTGGAATATCACAGCAATTGAGTCACATTATTCTGTCTTTCCCCAGACAGTTTTGTAAAAGCATTTAAGGTATATTAAACTATCTGGAAGTTGTGAGTAAACTGCTTTGTTCCCACAAATATAAGATTCTGATAACGGATGTTACCTCTTAGGGAGTAGTTAGATAGTAGCAAGGACCAAGTTTTCTTCAGTGGGTTGTGTGATAAAATAATTGATCTTATTAGATCTACAGTACTCTGAAAACTGTAGTTTCAAATGGTGGTTTTTAAAGATCTATAAATATTTTAATGAGACTTTACAAAATGTAAAACACATATACAAAATAAACTTTGTTCCTGTGCTTGTATATATGAAGGAAAATGCACATATGAATTTGATAATTTAGTTCAGCAATAAACGATTTACTAAAAATGTGACAAGATATAGCAACTAAATGGTTGTCATTTAAAACAAGGCTAAAAGGAGACATGATTTGTTTGCCGGTCAAAGTAAGATTTTCATAAGGAAGGATTTGGATTCTTTCCTTTCCTTAAAACATAAGGAGAAAATGAGAATGTTTTCTTTAGATGTAAGCTGATCCATGAAGAAAAGCAAGAGAACATTTGCTTTTCTGCAAATTGCCTTTCAAAGGGTGCACTAAGAGAATAATACAAATCTTTTCTGAGTCACAGGCAATCTTGATCAAAAGAGTGGATAAAAAGATTAATGTAAAACACAAACACATGCATGGTTTCTCAGAATTTCTGAGATTTTTCTAGAGGTCACAAGTTACCTAGAACAAGATGACCTCACTGACCCTGAGTTTTGCAAGATGAGTACAGACAAAAACTCACAAGAAAATGACATGATTTTAGTTAGAAATAAGGCAATTTCCAGTGCAAAGAGCTGTTTACAGGAAAAACAATTATATTAAGCATAACTTTCCCAATGATTTTGTAAAATAACAACTTATTTAGAATTCAAATACAGTTCAATGAATTTAAATTTCCATTGCTATTTAAAACAATTTTCTGCTGGGGAAAAAATTGCCTCCTAACACCATCCTAAAGCTCTTTGAAACAGTCAAAATGATAGCATTTGAAATAGCACAGCTAGGTGATGAATTTCTGTCGACATAGACTTGTCCAAATGAAACATAACTGTAGACACATGAGATGGATATTTGAGAATAAGTGGAAATTCATGTCCCCCATGATTGCCAGGAAGTCAAATCCCAAATATAAAAACTTCAGATGGAAAGGCCTCTTCAAGAGAATGCATCCATGAGTGTCGCCACATTTGGCTGACACTCCAGGTAAGTGGGACTTGGACTTTGTAGAAACTAAGAGCTAGTCAAAAGGAGTTTTCTGTTTAATTCAGTTGCTTTTTATCACTGTGTTAAAAATCCTATGCTTGAGGAAAATCTTACGCTTGAGGAATTTCAGAGCATTTCTCAGGAACACATTCCATGGCTCCAGGGCCTCACAGATGAGAAACGAAACTACTTTCATTAAATATAGATTATATATGCCCACTTACACTGATTATTCTTATCTTTTAAAAATTAACATTTCTTTTAAAGTATATACAATGAAGCTTAAACAAATTGAATAACCAGGAAATGCTTAACGGAGGGCCAATTGCACTGCTTTCTCACAGAAAAGAAAACTATTGTAAACAACAAACATTTTTCTTCATTAATATTCTTTCTATAATTGATTTTAATTGCTTAGTTTGTTAAATTGTGTCTCTTTATCATTGCTAATTATTCATGTTTAGTTTAATTTATATTGTAATATTCATATAATAGAAAATGAAGAACTAATAAGTAAGAAACTATTTGGTCTGTTTTGATTTGCAAATAAATCAATTTTGACATTATAAATAAGAAAAGTAGTTAACTATATTTAATGAAGCCAAACTTTTTGCACTAGTGATTATGATTCATGTATTTATAAATCCAAAATTCATAGTAAATGTACTTTTCCTAATATACCCAAACACTATAATTTATGTATATGCACACAATTAATACATATTTGTTCATTCTTAGAGTATATTTTAAACATCTTTTCACTTTTGTACTATGCTCTAACTTTGAAATTTTTTTTAAATATACTATCTTTTCATTCAGTGATATTGATGGTTTGACTTCAGGGAGTGTTCCTTCTGAACGTTTCATCTTCAGATACTAAAGACTTTTCTTTGCAGTCACTGTGGCAAAGCTGTTTATTTTTTCAGTGTGATTCTGAATTAGCTCACTTCCACCATTTATTTTACCAATGGCTATTTTTGATGTACTTGCTTCTAGGGCTAATTCTAAACACTGGAGAGACACTTGTGAAGGAGTATTACTAAGTAGCTCTTACAATTTTAATTTAATCTTTGCAAAATGATTTTCAGCATACCACAGCTAAGTATATAATGGGCTTTCACAGTCACAGTCTAGTAAATCATAAATAAGATAATTTCAAAATTATATAAAAAAGTTTCTTAAGCATGTATGCATAATTTGGAATACTATGCTACAAAGTATTAATTAAGTTGGAAGTGTAAATTATATCCTTCATTAATGTTAAATAAACTTTTTGTCATTTGTCAGTAGAATGTTAGTTATTTCATGTGAGAAGTAATCACTAAGCTCATAGTAAATCATACCAGATACTTGCAAAGGGAATTCTTTTCTGAAAATTTTTCCCTCCAAAATGATACTAAAGTATTATAAATGGCCTTCATCAAAAAGCAAAAAGAATAAGACCAAGGTCAATTTTTGTTGCCCATAATTCATGGAGCATGGTCAAATTTCCAGTGGCCAGCCCCTTGAAGATAACTAATTCCTTCCCCATCCCCACCCATTGCCAAAAGCCATCAAGTCTACAGAATAACATTTTAGCATTTTTATCACAACTTCTAAGGACTCTCTTCAGTGTCTTCCTGTTTGGACTGCTTCTTTTGGTCGGAGGCATCGTCACAGAAGCCTTCAATGTCTATTATTCTCAATGATGAGTTTGCAGTCATTGATACAACTGCAAAAGCATTGTCTTGCCCATAACAACCAGCAGTAGCCAGCACACACCACCTTTGGTGGCATCATAGAACACGGACCTTTCCATTGTCAGCAGCGCCAACCGTGGTCAACAACATGCCTTCCAGCTGAAGCATGCATCACTAATATCAACACAGTCTCCAGTGGCAGGACCAGAGACATCAACATGGCCTCAGGTGACAGCACAGAGCACAGACATGGATGTGGTTTTCCTTGGCAAACAAACCAGAAACACCAGCATGGCCACTAGAGGCACTACAGAGGCAGCGGGCATCTGTTGCCTGCAACTGCCCTGGCTCTAGGTCCATATCTCTGCTGCATATTGCCACCCCATTCTGTCATCCTTTTCACCTCTCTATTGCACATTCATTTATTCAAGTGGCAGAGCAAACTTCTGTACGTCACATCATATATTATCAGCCCCAAACTCCTTTACATGCAAATACTTATTGCAGCAAGTCATTGGTCTAGTTCAAGGTTTCTGAAGCACCATAAATACTGGACTATCACTGAGACTGATCTTGTATACCCCATGGTTGCCCAGAGTCATTTCTGTGTAGGGAGCTCCACTGGCTAACTGGGCATGACCACTCTGCTTGTTTTGACCCCACGCTCTCCTCCCCACAGCAGGACAAGCAAAGCAAGCTACAGCAGTGGCTCCATGCCAGGTGAATTCTTTTAGTTTGTTTATTTCGCTTTGTTTTCTTTTTACATCCCAACCAAAGTTTCCCTTCCCTCCCTCCCTTCTACCGAGTCCCTCGCTCCCACTCCATCCACTTCTCCTTCACTATTTCTCTTCAGATACAGGGAGGCACCCCATGAATTTCAGCCAGCCATGGCATATCAAGTTGCAGTGAGACTAGGTGCTTCCTCTTCCGTTAAGGCTGGGTAAGGCAACCTAGTAGGAGGAGGAATGGGTCCCCAAAACAGGCAACAGAGTCAAAAACATTTCCTGCTCCCACCGCTAGGAGTCTCACATGAAGACCAAGTCACACAACTGGAATATATCAGCAGAGAGCCTAGGTCAGTCCTATGCAGACTCCATGGTTGTTGGTTCAGTCTCTGTGAGCCTCTATGAACCCAGAAAGGTTGATTCTGTGGGGTTTCCTGTAGGGCTTTTAACACCACTGGGTCATACAAAATGAATTGTAAAGACATTTCCCACTGGGGGTTTTGCTTCCTGCTCTATTATAGAAGTGAAGTTATTTTTTGTTATGTTTTTCTTATCCATCACAATGTTCTCATATGCTGGTAGACTTGTACTCTTTGGAGTAGAATATAATAAATGACCAGGGGTAAAGCAGACAGAAGAAAATAAAGTAGCATTTGCAGTCAGTAAAGCTGCCATTCACACATCTGTCTTTCTGATTGGGCAGTGACTTCAACTGACTCTTTAAAGATGAGTGATTTTTATCCCTGTAGAGGTATTGATTTTGAACCCCCGGCACTTACTAGAGAAATAATTAAGATATCATTTGTGAAAAGCCTCATGTGAATCTTGGCAACTGAATGACTTTTGAAGAATATTCACTTTTCATTCCATTTAGCAACTCAGTATATTTTTTATTTTAATAATATTTTTCGTTTATTTTACATACCAAACAATCTCCCCTCCCACCTCTCTTCCTATCTCTTCCCCTTTCCCATCTGCCCCCCATCTTCTCCTCCTCAACCTGCACTCAGAGAGGGACAGGCCTCCTATGGGTTTACACAAAGAACAGCATATCAAGTTGAGGCAGGACCGAGCTCCTCCCCTTCCGTGTAGGTGGCTCCAGGTAATCCATCATGGGAACAGGTTACCAAAAGTCAGCAAAGTGCCAGGGAGAGGTTCTGCTCTCACTGTTAGAAGTCTTACTAAAAGACCAAGCTACACAATTGTCGTACACCTGGAGAGGCCCTAGGTCGGTCCCATTCAGGCTCTCTGACTGTTGGTCCAGCATCCATGATCTCCTGTGAGCTCAGGTCAGCTGTCTCTGTGGGTTCCCCCATCATGACCCCACTGACTGGTAAAATTCCTCCTCTCTTGCTTCTCCAGGACTCTCAGAACTCAGCACAGTGCTTCTCTGTGGACCTCTGTCTCGGCATCCATCATTTACTAGATAGAGTATCTCTGATGACAATTAGAAAAGACAACAATCTGCTTACAGTCGATGGTCAGTTCAGGTACCCTCTCCACCATTGCTAGGAACCTTAGTTGGGAGTCATCCTTGTGGGTTTCTGAGGGTTTCCCTTGCACCAGGTTTCCCCATAGCCCCAAAATGTCCCCTATCAAAGCATCTCTTTTGTTCTTCTTCTCCATCCTGCCTCCAACCCACCTCCTGCACCCAGCCCACCGATCATGCTCCCTTTATTTCCCATCGCTCCATCCCCTCAACCCCCACACCCAGTTTGTCCAGGAGATCTTTTCTACATCCCCTTCACAGGGAAATCCATGCATCCTTCTTTGAGTTTTCCTTATCTACTTTCTCTGGGGCTTTGGATTGTACGGATTGTAGGTTGGTTATCCTATCATTTACTGCTAATAACTACCTATGAGTGAGTACATGCCACCTTTTTTTTTACTTTCTTGGTCTGGGTTACCTCAGTCAGAATGAATTTTTCTAGTTCCATCCATTTGCCAGGAAATTTCATGAGGTCATCTTTTTTTGTAACAGGTGAGTAGTACTCCATGTGTAAATGTACCACATTTTCCTTATCCATTCTTCAATTGAGGGGCATCTAGTTTCTTTCCATGTTTTGGCTATTATGAACTGTTATGAACATAGTTGAGAAAGTGTCCTTGCTGTATGGTTGCACACCCTCTGGGTATATGCCTAAAATTAGTATAGCTGGGTCTTGAGGTACATTGATTCCCAATTTTTTAAGAAACCACTGAACCGATTTACAAAGTGACTGTAAAGTTCGCACTCCCACAAGCAGTGGAGGAGTGTTCCCCTTACTCTAAGTCCTTTCCAGCATAAGCTGTCTTTCGTGTTTTTGAGCTTAGCCGTTCTGACAGGTGTAAGATTAGATATCTCAGAGTCATTTTGATTCACATTTCTCTGCTGACTAAGAATGCTGAGAAATTCTTTAAGTGTTTTTCAGTCATTTGAGATTCTTCTGCATTGAATTATCTGTTTATATATGCACCCCATTTTTAATTGGTTATTTAGTATTTTCATATTTAATTTCTGGAGTTCATTATATATTTTAGAAATGAACCCTCTGTCAGATGTGGGGTTGGTAAGGATCTTTTACCTCTCTGTAGGTTGCCATTCTGTCTTATTGACAGTGTCCTTTGCCTTGCAGAAGCTTTTCAATTTCTGGAGGTTCCAATTATTAATTGTCAATCTCAGTGTCTGTGCTACTGGTATTATATTCAGGAAGTGGTCTCCTGTGCCAATGAGTTCAAGGCTACTTACCACTTTCTCTTTTCTCAGGTTCAGTGTAAATGGATTTATGTTGAGCTGTTGATCCACTTGGACTTGAAGTTTGAACACAGGGGATAGATACAAATCTATTTGCATTCTTCTACATGTCAATATCCAGCTATGCCAGCACCGTCTGTTAAAGACGCTTTTTTCCCATTGTACAATTTTGGCTTCTTGGTCCAAAATCAGGTGTTCATAGATATGTGAATTTATTTGATGCCTTTGATCTACATGTCTGTTTTCATGCCAATACCTAGCTGTTTTTATTACTACAGATCTATAGTAGAGCTTGAACTCAGCGATGGTGGTGCCTCTGGAAGTTTCTTTATTGTAAAGGACTATTTTAGCTATCCTGTTTTTGTTTTGCTTTTCCATATGAAGCTGGGTAATGTTCTTTCAAAGTCTGTGGAAAAAAATGTGTTGAGATTTTGTTGGAGATTGCATTGAATCTGTAGATTTCTTTTGGTAAGATTTTTGTTTTTATTATGTTGAGTCTACCTATCTAAGAGCATGGGGGATCTTTCCATTTTCTGGTATCTCCAATTTCTTCCTTCAAAGACTTAAAGTTCTTGTCATACAGGTCCTTCATCTGTTTGGTTAGCTAACACAAAATGTTTTATATTATTTGTGGCTATTGAAAAGGGTGATATTTCTCTGATTTCCTTCTCAGCCCTTTTTTCATTTGTATACAGGAGGACTACTGATTTTTTTTTAATTTATCTTCTTCTATACTGCCACATTACTGAACGTGCTCCCTGGAAGAATTTTTGGGTTCACTTATGTATACTATCATATCTTCTTCAAAAAGAGAAAGTTTGATTTCTTCTTTTTCAATTTATAACCCCTTGATATACTTTTGTTGTCTTACTGCTCTAGTTAGAACTTAGAGTTCAAGTAAATATGGAGAGAGTGGACAGCCTTGTCTTGTTCCGGATTTTAGTGGAATCGCTTTGAGTTTCTCTCCATTTAATTTGATGTTGACTGTCAGTTTGCTGTAAATTGCTTTTTATTATTTTTAGGTATGTTCTTTGTATTGTATCCTTGATCTCTCCAAGACCTTTATCATAAAGAGGTGCTGGGTTTTCTTAAATATTTTTGCATCATCTACTGGGATAATCATGTTTTTTGTTTTTTGTTTTTTTGCTTTCAGTTTGTTTATATGGTAGATTACATTGATAGTATTTTTTGTTAAAAATACAGGATAACTCATACTTTGGTCATGGAGTTTTAATGTGTTCTTGAATTTGGTTGGCCAGTATTTATTGAGCATTTTTGTATCAATGTTCATAAGGGAGATCGGTCTGTAATTCTTTTTTTTTTTTTGGTTTCATCTTTGTATGGTTTGGGTATCAGCGTAACTGTAGCCTCATAAATAGAGTTTGGTAATGTTACTTCTGTGTGGAACAATTTGAGGAGTATTGGTATCAGGTCTTCCTTGAAATTCTGGTAGAATTATGCACTGACATCCCTGGTCCTGGGGTTTTTTTTTCCTTTGAGGAGGGGATTTTAATAATTGCTTCTATTTCTTTGGGAGTAATAGGTAATATTTAAATTGTTTTCTGGTCTTGATTTAATTTTGGTAGCTGTTACATATCCAGAAAACTGTTCATTTCTTTCAGATTTTCCAATTTAGTGGAGTACTGGTTTTTGAAGTGTGATCTGATGATTCTATGGATTTCCTCAGTGTCTATTGTTACATCTCCCTTTTCAGTTCTGATTTTGTTAATTTTGATATTCTCTCTGACTTTTGGCTAATTTGGATAAGGGTTTGTCTATCTTGTCAGTTTTCTCAAAGAACCAATTCTTTATTTAACTTATTTTCTAGATTGTTCTTTTTGTTTCTATTTTGTAGATTCCAGTCTACATTTAATTATTTTATGCCATCTACTCCTCCTGGATGAGTTTGCTTCTTTTTGTTCTAGAGCTTTGAGGTGTGAGATTTCTCTAAATTCTTTATGTGAGCACTTAGTGCTATAAACTTTCTCTCAGCACTCCTTTCGTAGTGCCTCATCATTTTGGGTGACTTTACATTCATTTCATTGAAACTAGAAAGTTTTGAATTTCTTGTCATTATTTCTTCCTTGACCCAGTCGTAATTCAGGTAAGAATTGTTCAGTTTTTATGAGTTTGTCAGCTTTCCGTAGTCTGTGTTGTTGTTGAATTCTAACTTTAACTCATGGTAATCTGATAATATATATGCATATTTTTTCAATCTCTTTGTATATATTGAGATTTGCTTTGTGAACAAGTATGTGGTCAATTTTAGAGAAGGTTCCATGAAGTGCTGAGAAGAAGGTATATTCTTTCGTGCTTGGGTGACATGCTCTATAGATGTCAGTTAAGTCCACTTCAGTCATAATACCTATTAGTTCTCTTATTTTTCTTTTAATTTTCTGTCTGTTAGACCTATCCAACAATGAGAGTGGGATGTTGAAATCTCCCCCTTTTAGTGGCTACTATTTTATTGTTTTGTGGCAATTTTTGTTATACAAAAGCTTCTACAAACTAAGAATGCCTGGATGTTGTACATTCATTGTTGTTTTGAACAAATGAATGCATGTAATTTACTCTAATTTAGTTTTAAAATAATGATTGTTACATATTATAAAATGTAGATGTTATCAGCACATAGGACTTAGAATATTTAAATTACACCTGGTCTTGGCAGGAGCTTAATTTTCTTTTAGAGTGCCTTATATTTCTTCCCATGAATTGAAGCTGATTAGCCTGTTTGTGACACTCTTCAAATTCAAAATGATTTTCAGCTCTTTTAATTCTTAACAGCCGTAATAGCCTCAAGATGTAAGGGGATGCTAATTTAAGGACTATGATTATGAGGTTCATGAACCTCCCAGTTTCTGAGACTTTATCATTCACTGCTTCCTAGGGATGAAGTTACAGTGATGCAAAGGGGGTATTGTGTGATGTAATATCAATTTGCTTCTTAATATAAACAGTCATACAAGCAGGAAAATGCAATAATAAAGAATTTAATATGTTGTTAATAACATATTTTAACCTTCTAAGTTTTCAAGTTGTGAATTAATGTGAGAACAGAATTCTGATCAGAGAAACTGGATGAATAAGTATTTAGTTCATTTCTTAGCATAGTTTCTGGAATACCAATAATCTTTGTAGTTCTCTATACAGAATCTGGAAAAAGACTAAAATCTACACATTCTGAAGAGTACCTATGGCACAAAAATCTTAGTGATTATTTAAAAAATATGTACATTATTTAAAATTAAAATTATTTAATTTAAAATTAAGTGGGTGACAAGGTTTTGTTTTCTGTGTTTTGTGTTTTTAGTGTTTTGGGTTGGGTTCTAAGAATTTTAAAAGACATTTTTTAGCTCCAATGGAATATAATAATATATTCAAATTCGATGTCTATGAAGACTATAAAAAGACAGGACTTAGAATAATGTTTTCCTTCTGAAAAATCAGTTGTTTCCTATATGAAATAATAAGGGTGTTTGCTTTGATGGCTATTGGGGTAAGAAGACTCCTTCATTTAAATACAGTGCTGATAAGACCCCAAAACTGCTTCTCACTAAGCTCATTTCATTTTATGTTCGTGCTTGGGAAGTCTTTTAAGGAGATAATACATCTTCTGCTAAACCGCCTAAAATGGCATTCAGATTTTTCTAAATCTCTGAGTAGATACAAGTGTATGGTAATAAGGATGTCATTATGTTTTCTGTGCGCTTGGTGTGCTGTGTCACTTTAGATTGAAGTGGGAAGAGATACAAGTCAAGTGTGTAATATATGTGTGAAGAGTTCTGTGCCACAATCTTCAAGAAAACCATCTAGCTGGTGATGCTTAAGGAAATATATAAGCAGGAGAGAGAGAGAGAGAGAGAGAGAGAGAGAGAGGAGAAGACTGGAAGTTACTGTAAAGACATAACAGTGAGCAAACATTTGAAAGAGCTCAAAGAACTAATAGCAACTGTGTGGTGATCTTTCTCACCACCACGCCACATGAGCATGGTAAAAATCCTGTGCAAGAATGTAGGTGCTGCTCAGCTTCCTATCACTATGATGGGCAGCTGGGATAGTCACCTTAAAGAGAGAAAAGGTTTCTTTGGCCCCCAATCTTAGAGGTCTTGGTCTGTGAATAGGCTTTGGTTCCACCTCTGTGGGGTCCATTTCTGGTCAATACATCATAATGGAGCAAATGGTGGGAAGAGCGTCTCGTCTGACAATGAGAAGGAGCAAGAAGAAGAAACAGACAGGTTCCTCGAGTCTCTTCCAGGACACACTTGTCGTATTCTGCAGGTCTCTCATAAGGCCCTGCTCCTACTTCCTCCTGGGTAATCTGGGGACTAAGCCTGTCCTACCTGGGTGCTTAGGGAGGGAAAGGATATGTTAGATTCAAAATATATCAGAGAACAAGGCCTGTGTGAGCCTTGTTTTCTTCCAATCCTCTGTCAAAGGCTCTGATAAAGCATTAGTCTTGTAGCACTATTGGAACCAATGACCATACACTTGGTAGCTTCAAATAACAGGTGATTATTTTCTCACAGCCTGCATTCCAGAGTCTAGAATCCCAGCAACAGCAGGGATGCTTCTTCTAAAGGCCTAGAATCTTTTCCTCCTCACTTCTGATTGCTCCAGATAGTCTTTGGCTTATAGCCATGATCTCTCTATACACCGTCTCAGTGCTCACATTGTCTCATCTTTTGTGTTTCTCCTCTTGAGTATTATCTAGAAAATTCCTTATCATTGGCTTTAAGACTCATTTGGATGATCCAGGATGCTCCCCTCATTCATATCCTTGATCCAATTGCATTTATGGAAAAATCTTTTCTCTAATAGAGTGCCACCCACAGATTCTAGAGGCAATAAGTTAAAGGTATCTTTTTAGGGCTACGATTTAGCCCACAGATGTCTACTTTCTCATTCCTAAAAATATGTTATGTATGTCATGTGCAAAACAAAGCTAATCCTTACAAGATGTTAAAGTCCTGTGATTTTGCCTTCTGGACTCTTGATTCTATGGTCTCAGTTTTGGTACGCAGGACTCCTTAGGACTTGCCTCAGAAACATGTGTGGAAACCTTTCTCTCAGTCTCTGCGGGACTCAGTAGTTTCTGCCATTCACAGCTCATCCTCTGCCTTAGGGCTGAAGCTTCATATAGGGACCCTTCATCTGTAGCTTCATAGGGCCTCTGCATTCGAAGCTTCAGAGAACCTCTGCATCCATAGCTTCATAGGCCCTCTGTATCCACAGCTTCATAGGGCTTCTTGGTAGCTTCTTTGGGTTAGTCCTCTTTTCTATTGACAAAATGGACAGCTTCAGCCAAGCAACATTTTCTTCCTTGGAGAACTTTGAAAGTCCAGCAAACCCTTCCCTTCAATTCTTCAATTTTCTCCTATATTATCTGTCAGTCCAAATGGATGTGTGTGTGTGTGTGTGTGTGTGTATGTGTGTGTGTGAATACTCAGTTCACGTGGTTGGGATCTGTACAATAACACAGGGAGTCCTTTGAAATTCTCTGTTAGATTATTCTCTCACTTCTGACCTTTACTGAGGTAGTTTAGAGATCTAGGAGCCAAAGATTTAAATCTCCCAGTAAACATTTGCTTACTTCGCTTTGTCCTTCTCTCCAGAGTACGCTTTCCAAACAGTGTTTGATTTTACCATCATTTCCAGTAAAAATAGTCAAGAATGTTCCACACGCTGGTTCCTTTTGGCCTAATATTTTTTAATTTATCTTCATAATTTTACTATTAGCAGTAAAAAGACACCTGCCACTCCTTTAAACATGTTGTTGGGAATTTTCATCAGGCAATTCAAATTTATTATTTAGAAATAATACATTTATGTATTTATCAGACATAGCAAAGCCATGCTTTTCTGCATGAATAACATTAATTTTCAGTAATGTTTTCCTCATTTTCTTCTGATCTCTTACCAGAAGTACCTTTATCTTTAATATTTCCATGCCCATTTATTTTGTGACCATCTATTAAAACTACTAGGAGGAAAATAATAATCCTTTTGAAGTTTAATTTCATTTGCTTTTATCAGGTTGCTGGATAGATGAGTTAAGAAACAATAAACAGGCCAAAGTTTTATCTCATAGTCATGAGTATACCTGGTTAAAGATCTCAAATGGGGAGATATTTTCATGTTACCACTGGGAGTCAGCCGTGATCATACAAGATACCTGATGGCACTGGAGATTTATTTGAGCAGAATCATTGGTGTTTGATTGCTGTGAACATTTGATGACGTGTCCCCCAAAGCCTTTGTATGAATGCTTCTCCCCAGCATGTTATGTTGAGAGGTGTTAGAACCTTTTCTGGAGTTAAGATGGAGAGGAACTTCCTAAATTCACAGGTGATCTGTATTTTATGGGATTACAAAACTCTAATCTCTTCCTTTTTTCCCCCTGCCTGACCTTAATTAGAGGTTTGGTTTTGTAATGAAACTTTTAGAACTTCAAGTTAAATTAGACGTGTATTCATTATAAGCTCATTGCTTTAAGTAAATTTGCCCCAACATTGCAAAAGAACTTTGGGTGACTGTTCTGGCAGTCAGATGTCTCTGTCATTTCTAGAGTTTTTGGAAGTTGCTTGCAATGCGCTTTTTGTTTACTCAAATAATATTATCCTTCTAGGGTCTTTGATGGAGATGAAGAGTAGATATTTATAGTTGAAATTTTCCTTAGTTATGAAGGAGAGTAAGTTAGGTATAAAACTTTAGGATCATTAAGATATGATAGATTATAGACTAATTTCTTTAGATTTACCAGGCATGAATGAATCAGAATTCAGTACATTGTCAATGTAATCTTTATTTGATAACTGTTCTTCTTGTATATAGTCTTATTATTTTAAAATTAAAACTATTCATTTTTGTTTAGAAAAGCATGAACAAGGATAGGCAAGGCTGGCAGGCAGAGAATATAAATAGAAGGAGAAAAATCAAAGAGGAGCAATTAAGATAACAAGGGGAGGAGGACCTCAGGGGCCAGTTACCCCGCCATGAAGTAAGAATGAAAGCAAGAAAAGGGAAAATCCTAGAGGCAAAATGGTAGCCAGGATAATTAGTTAAGAAAAGCCGTCAAGAAACAAGCCAAACTAAGGCCAGGCCTTCACGACTAAGAATAAGCATCCATGTGTGATTTATTTGTGATCTCTGTGGTAGACCTCTCAAAAAGAGCAAAGAGCAAAAGAGCTAAGAAAACCAACAACAGAGTCTTAAATGCCAAGCACAGAAAATTATTCGGTGCCTAATATTAATGTGGAATTTAAAAACAAAAAACAATGAGCTAGTCAACAAGTAAAACAACCAAAAAAAATTTGCAGGAATTAGTAAACACCTCTCAACAATAGCCTTAATTATTATCAGCCTAAATGCACCTTAAAGGAAGCAGAATGACTGGCTGGATTTAAAAGCAACCTCTAAACATTTTTCCTCTCCAAGAAACACACCTCATTGGCAAAAATACCATAACTTATAAGTCAAAAATGAAAGTCAATATCAAGCAAATGGAAGTCTACAGTAGAAGTTGGAGGACTACTTGGAAGAGTCAGTTCTTTCTTCCACCATGGGAATTCCAGGGATTGAGCTCATGACATGGAGGCAGGAACTTTTACCCAAGGAGCCATCTCCTAAGCCCATGACTCCCTCATTATTGAAACAAATGGCAAGTGGAGTACAACATCAGATACATCCTGACTCAAGTCCTTTCACAGTAACAGGGGGTAATTTTAAACATATGTCATTCAGACTAAAAATCAACAAAAGTTCAGAATTATAATTTGCCACAGAGCCAAGGAAGTGAACAAATATTTACAAAATATTCTCACAACTGTAGAGCATACTTTCATCACAAAAAAACATTCTCAAAAATAGACTACATTCTGGGTCACAAAAGTATTTTAAAAAGGCAAAACAACTTAAATAAGTTATTATAATGGATCAGATTATTACAAAATTAAACTAGAAATAAATAGAAAATTAAATCATATAAAGATATGGACATAGGAAGAGATTTTCTGAAAAGTATTGTAGTGGAATAAGAAATAATAACCAAAATTTGTAATTGAAATAATAGGAAAGTGAAAATCTGTATAGCAAAATATAGCCTTCTTAAATAAAGACAAATATCAATTACATATCAGATAGGAGATTAATATCTTGACTCTATAAAGAAATAAAAAGATTAAATAGCTGAAAACCAAATTATCTAATTAATGAAAGACTAATGTATTTAATAAAAAGCTCTCAGAATTACAAATAGAAAATTATAATGAAAAATTTTAAAAAGAGATAGTGATCCTTCAGAATATGGCTGAGAGTAAATCTTGAATATAAAAATTAATGAATATAAAAAGTATTTACTGATAACAAAATTTGGCTTGAATATTGCCTAATAGACATTCATTGGAAATGTAAATTATCCAAACACTATTTAGATAGTTCTGTATTTGTGTGGAAAAAGTTAAAGTAACTGCCTCATAAATAAAGTCAATTATATGACAATCACTTTAGGGCAGCTCTATTATCTTAAACATGTAATAAATGGCTTGTCTGATCCTTTTGATAATCGTATGCTAAAGTTTTGCTCTAGTCTCTCAATATTTGAAAATATTCCAGAGTTAAACACATCTGCCAATGACAGTCTGTAAAAATACTAGATGATTACAGATCCTAAATTACATATAGGAATTTTATAATCCTCTTTAAATTTCACTTATACAACGTGGAGCTTATATTGGTCACAGGATATGGGCTATCTTCTTAGGAATGGATTTATTATTTGTTTCAGAGGCAGGACAATGATACTTTGTCTTAAATCAGGTGTTGTAGAAAACTAATGAGAAACTAATCCATCATGAGTCCAACCAAATTGCACATGTGCCGCAGAACTAGGAGTCTGGCAGTTTGTGTTTTGTTTTTGCTCCCTGTTCAATACAGTCCAGCATCTGTGCCCAAATCTTGGAGAAACACATGTGCCATGACTAAGGAAAGGAAAAGGATGTAGGTTTCTTACTAGAACATATTTCCATCTTCAAATTAGTTTAACAAACCTCTTAGTTATATAATAGTCCAAGCTTTATGATTTTTAATCAATTTATAACTTTTATAGCTTTTCATATTTTCAAAGGGGGAACAACTAAAAACTAATGGTTGCTTTACGCTATTATTTTCTGGTAACTACTTATCTTATTTCAGAATGGAACATTTTTTCACACTATTTTAAGATTCTGAGTCACATCACTTTGTGCCATCTATTGACGTTTATATAACTTCCCACTAATTAAATCTGCAGAGTTTGAAAAGTGCACATCAAAATTTATTTGTGTGAGATTCATGCATTTTTATGGGGCTGTCACTCAATGTTTTGCAGTTGAAGCACTATCTGCCCCTCAAATAGCCTGCAGACCCCTGGGACCTTTGGAAGCAGTCTGAGCCTTGCTTTCTTTACATATTTCAATGAGGAGTTTATTATAACAGCATTATATAAGATTTTTAATTATTTAAATTTATCTTGTCATTTAAAAATGTTCTTTTTCATTCTTCAAGAATCTTATACATATATAAAACATATTTTGACTTTTCTTCTTATTAATCTGATTGTTTCTCATTATTTTCCATTGATTTTTAAAAGTATTTGCATAGATTCCAATCAATAATAAGGTAGAGCAATATAGGCAATTATTCTGACTATTTATGCATTTGAATTTTTAGCAATAGCAATAAGACAACAAAAGGAGATCAAGGGCATTCAAATTGGAAAGGAAGAAGTCAAATTTTTGTTATTTGAAGATGATATGATAGTGTACATAAATGACCCCAAAAACTCTACCTGAGAACTCCTACAGCTGATAAATACCTTCAGTGATGTGGCAGGATACAAGATCAACTCAGAAAATCATTAGCTCTCCTATACACTGTGTTTTATTAAAAGAATAGAAACATTAACTAAGACATGCATAATGGTGATTATCATTGTGTTTATTGTCCTGGAAAATGTAGAGAAATTTCCTCTCACATAGACAGTGTGCTATGAACGTATCAAAAAGAAGTTTCCACTGAAGTCTAGCATAGTGGATGTATTGGTGTTAATCTCAGGGCTATGAGTAAGGGTTTACTTTCAAAGAATGCCAACTTAAAGGCATATACACCAACCAAAGTTCACCCTCTCCTGAGAAAGCATCATGGAAGCTGTGTCCTTGGAGTTCCTTATACAGCTTGCAGGCTGCTTGGTTGGATGCTCACTGTCTTCTCCTTAGCGGCCATCGCTGGTTGAGAACACGCTGAGAGGCCTTGTCCATCTTCTCTTCGCTTCCTGAGGACTCTAAAATGTTTTCTTCTTGAGACTAGTAATCTTCATTTATTTCCAGAGTCTTTAATGTCTTCCCTCCATGAAGGAATCTTTCAAATTTGTTGAAACAGCCTCTCAGTGTTTATCTTCGAAGAGATGTGACCCACTCATAGCAGAACTATGACAACCAAATAAATAAATAAATAAATAAATAAATAAATAAATAAATAAAAAGAAACAGGAAAAAAACCTAAGACATTTTAAATTCAGATTTAAAATGAGTACTGTTCCTGAAAATAAAAGTCAATGGGCTAAAACTTAGTTTAAAAATGATTTAAGAATATAGTTTAGGGCTCTCTTGATGTCATTTAACTCAGGCAGGTGTTAGCCACCCCAATGCCAGCCTGGGTCCTCCAGACTTCATCTGGCTGAGGACACACACAGGACCCTTTCAGATGCCAGGTGGATTGGTGTCATTATGATGAACAAATGGGTGGTGGAGGAACGGGAGAGAAAAAGAAGCAGAATGGTTCATGTGCCATAGAAAGAGGTAGAATGGAAGAAGTGAAGGCAGTGAGAAGCAAGCTGATATGGATGGCTTGCTTGTTACCTAGCGCCATGGTGACCTCCAGGCCCAGGCTGCTGCTGAAGGCCATATCTGAGTCTGTGGTCCTATGCCATCCACGGTCTGTGTTAAACGTCCATGGCCCATGTTGCCACCAAAGTCTACATGAAAGCCCAGGTTTTGGACTACAACTTTTGGCCTTGTTGGAGTCTGAAGGCAATGCTGATGCTGGGGCCAAACGGATCTGAGTGGCCTTTTTGCTGCCACCCAGGGCCATGATGTCGCCTGGGCCAGAATTGTAGCTGAGGGCAATGTCTGGGTCTGTGTTGATGTTCATTCACAGCTTCTGTTGCTTTTGAAGACCATGTGGATGCCAAAGGTTGGGGCTGCCATTTGGGGCTGTATTGGTGTCTGAGTCTGAGGGCCACTCTGTCTCTGGGGCCATGACAATCTAAAGGCCCGTGCTGCCACCTAGGGCAATGGTGATGTCAAGACACGACTGCTGCCAAAGACCTTGTCCTACCACATCTGGGGTCTGTGTTTAAGTCTGAGGCCTGTGTTGCCCACCAAAGGTCACAAAGGAGCCAGGGGCCTATGCTGCAACCTGTGGCCTTGTTGGTGTCTAGGGGAAGTGCTGCTGTTGGCGCAATCCTGATCAGGGTGGGCTGTGCTGTGACTAGAGCCATTATGCCATTCAGGCAGGGGTATGTGTTGATGTGTATGGCATATGTTACCACAGGGGAGGTGTAATAATCATGCGACCAATTAAATCAGAGGGCCATGCTAAGCTAGCTCCACTCTTAGTTGTCCCTGGAAAAGCTGGCACTCCCCTTCACTGGGCACTGCCGCAAGAGTTGACCCCTGCAGTTGGGAGAGATAGCCCACCCGTCACCATGAGTGGGAGAAATTGCCCTGACGGAATGGACATAGTAGAGCTGACTCTGTCCCTCACTTGAGGTAGGTGGCCCCACGGACACAGACTGAACAGCTCAGCTATTACCCAGGCCCTTATCCAGGGCTTTGGGTTAGACCACCCTAAAATTTACCCCATCTATATCCTGCTGGAGCGCATGAAGAGACTGGCCCTGCGGAAAGATACCTGCAGGATTTCCATGACTTGGGGCAGGTGAAGGATATCCAAGAGGAGTTTCTGTGAGTGTCCAGTGATGATGGTTACTAGAAACCAGAGGTCTCGACCCAGAGCAATGAGTCTCTGCAATGAACATTTGTAAGTAAATCTGGTTGAACAAAGGAATATACTCTGTGACACACCAAGGTTCCCAATGTTAATATAATGAATGACGAGATGGCAGGAAAGATAGAAAAGAGAAAAGGGGTTTTTGTTGTTTTTTT
>LOEQ01009193.1:23098-36645 GCA_001685075.1 Bramus lutescens
ATATAGATATAGATATAGATATAGATATAGATATAGATATAGATATAGATATAGAGAGAGTAGGCAGAGTCAGGAAGAAGCCATGTAGCTGCCATAGAAGACAGCTGCTGCCTCCGCAGAAGCCCACTGGAACCTTGCCAATAAGCCACAGCCATGTGGCAATACACAGAATAATGGAAATGGGTTAGTTTAAGATATAAGAGCTAGCTAAAAAATATGTTTATGCTATTGGCCAAACAGTATTGCAAATGATATAGTTTCTGCATGATTATTTTAAGTCTGAGTAGCCAGGAACAAATGAGCAGCCTCCATCAACATTACTCCTTATTATGCATCTATCCTGATAAATTCCAGTAGTATTTTTTTAATTCTCCAGGTATAAAATGAGCAATCAACTTAATGAATAGCTATTAATATAAAGCATATCCATTGTGGAATGGAATATTGGTTTAACTAAGTAAAGATGTGTTACATTTGTTTATGCTGCAGATAATTGTTTAACTATGTACCGATGTGTTGCGGCTTCACCTTTCCTGCCTAAGGCACCTGATTGGTCTAATATAAAGCTAAGTGGCCAATAGTGAGGTCCAGGAGGGATAGGCAGGGCTGACTGGCAGAAATGAAATGGAAGCCAGCAAGTCAGGTCCCAGTCAGCCAAGGGCCAGAAAGACAGACAGATATGGAGGAAGAAGGGAATCAGGATCGACAGTACATAGATGATATGAATGAGCCTCAGGGAAGCACATAGATTAGTAGAAATGGGTTGATTTACATTAAATAAAAAAGCTAGCCAGAAACAACCCTAAGCTAAGGCTGAGCATTGCTAATTAATAAGAAGGCTCCATGTCATGATTTGGGAGCTGGCAGTCCAAGAAAGCCTGCTATACATATCAAGTTCTGAATCTTTTAGAAAATTTCAAACCCCTTGTGCATCATCCCAATTTTAAATGGCTTCAGTGGAAATGACTCGGATATCAATGTGTTATAACTGTATCTTCAAGATACCTTTCAACTTATTTTTAACTATGTAATAAATATGTGTAAAGTAGTATGCCTATAGCAAAAATTATTAGCGGTGTGCAATTATTTGATTTATTCTGTTTTAAGAATGGGAAAATGTTAATTACAGTTTATATCTCAGTGAGTTCACATGCCACTAAATAAAAGTCTTAGTCTTAGGTGATATTAGTCTACTGTATTTTGACATTGATTTTTTACTATTTAATACAATCTATTAAGCACTAATACAGAAAGATTTAATTATAAAAATGTTGGCAATTTCATTAATAGTACAGTTTGAGTCATGGACCTCCAGTGTCCCTGGTAGGCAGTTTTAACAATGGTAAAGTAACTAAAGGAACAGGATGTTCCCAATATTGACTGTTAGGAGGGTTCTGTGGAAGAAAAAGACAAGAAGTTGGAACTAGTGTAGTGGCCTTCTCCAGCAGTACATTTCAAGAGATATGTTTTTTGTATTTGTACAATGTTCTCTTAGAGCCAGGCCCAGAAGAGCCATCCTACAATCCTTCCAAATCTGCACTCAGCTACAGGGGCAGGAGCAAAGAAAACAATAGCATTGAAGGTACAAATTCCGGCAAAAGTTTGCACATTGCTTGGGGTTGAGATTTGCCTTGCTCAAACTCTGAGTCTCACGACTTTTCTTCTCTTTGACAGCGCTGGGGATTGAATCTAGAGCCCAGTGAATTCAAGCAAATATTCTACCATTAAACTATGTTCCCAATACTCCAATTTTCTTTTTCAAGGGCCATACACATGTACTTTGGATATAGGAGCAGCAATTTTCTACACGTGCATGAAACCTTTCAGAACCAGTGTGTTCCAAACAGGACAAGTTCTTTCTGATAGTTACCTAGGCATACCTTTTCAGTATCTGTAGCCCAGTCAAAGAGTTCCTGGGTACATCAAGGTCTCAAATACAGCTGTATAACATCAGTGTCATTTGTATCTACAGTGTGAACACAATCTCATACTCACTACCTAGAAGTTCTCAGACTGGGAAGAGCTACATTGTTCATCAGTGTGTACTACCAATGGTTCAGAGTTCAGTGCCATGAAATCCTTGTTCAGCAAAATAGCTCAGACACACTCCAGGCTTCCTGGCATGTCACACTGACCTTAGAGAAACAGACATCTGGTTCTTTTATTCTGACGCTAACATTCTAACCAAGTGTTTCTGGCAGACCTTATTTTTCTGTTTTCTTGCGAAATGCAATAGCATCTCTTTGCCAGGGAGTTTTTATTTCTGGAGTTGAGAGCATTCTCATTCATATAAGAGAAAACATCCCCCACACTTAGCTACTTGGAGAAAAATGGGTAATGTGACAAAGTACTAACCAAGAGAAAGGTTAGCTATAGGTAAGAATTGACTCTCAGCTCATAAATTTTCTTTAGCTTTTTTTCTATCCATTGAAATCCTTTTTATATAAGAGAACAACTATTTTTAAAGCTGTTTTATGTGCTTCCAAAACAATGCCACTTAAATGTGTAGTGTTATCAACATTTGGTGGTTAAGCCACATGTTTTCATTGCTTACTTTGAGAAGGATCTGTGGGAAAATATGCTTGAATCTAATTCTAGTGATCAAAAACCTTTATCTCTGTTTATTTTTCTTTGTCTTACTTATGTCTGCCTTATAGTCCACAGCATCTGATTTCCCCAACGCCACCTTCTTGACTTGATTTCACCTACTAAGCCACCCTACCACAGTCACAGCAATTTGGGGCAGTTCTGAAAGCTCACACAGACTCCCCCCACACACACTTTCCCTGCTATGCAACTTCCGGTTTGTGGTGTTCCCTGGACGCAAGCTCTGGGCTCCTTGCTCCATGTACGAAATTGATTTAATTGCTTTAAATTTGTCAAGCAAAGCATATTTGTCAGTATTTAACCAGGCACCAAGAGAGTGGGTGGAATCAGAAAGAAGCCGTGTAGCCTCCAGAGGAGGAAAACACGAGCCGCCAGCTGAAACCTTAATGGTAGCCTGGTGGTAAAATATAAATAATAGGCAGAGTCAGGGAGAAGCCATGTAGTCACCCATAGGAGACAGACACCACAGTCATGCAGCAATACACAGATTAACATAAATGTGTTAGTTTAAGATATAAAAGTTAGCCAGAAATATGCTTAATCTATTGGCTAAATAGTATCACAAATAATATAGTTTCTGTGCGATTCTTTTTATTCTGGGCAGCCAGGAATGAACAAGCAGCCTCCACCAATGTTTTGGAAATCAGTATGGCAATTTCTCATAAAATTAGCAAACAACCTACTTCATGACCCAGCAATACCATTTTTGGGTATATACTCAAAGAATGCTCAATCATACCACAAATACATATGCTCAACTATGTTCAGTGAAGTATTATCTGTCATAGCTAGAACCTGGAAACAACTTAAATGTCCCTCAATTGAAGGATGGATAATAAGATGCGGTACATTTACACAATGGAGTATTGCACAGTGGGAAAAAATAATGACATCTTGAAATTTGCAGCCAAATGGATGAATCTAGAAAACATCATATCAAGTGAGGTAACCCAGACCCAGAAATACAAATATAATATGTACTCACTTATTAGTGGCTTTTAGACATAAAACAAAGAAAAACCAGCCTACAATTCACAACCTCAGGAACCTAGACAACATAAAGGACCCTAAGAGAGACATACATGAATCTAATCTACACAGGAAGTAGAAAAAGACAAGATATTGTGAGTACATTGGGAGCATGGGGATTATGGGAGAGGGCAAAAGAGGAGGGAGGAGAATGGAGGGGAGCAGAGAAAAATATAAAGATCAATAAAAAAAAAGAAAAAGCAGAAAATAAATAAATAAATGAAATTTTTCTGCACGTTTTATTTCAGATATGCCCACAATGAAAGATGATCATACTTAACATCCCTCTTTCCCTAATCCACACAATTTCATATCACAACTTCATGTCTTAAAAAGTAAACTACTAAGTCTACTTAGTGCTGATCATATGTGTATTCATTTGAGACCTTACACTGGGGCCTGGGATCCCATAGGTCCAGAGGTGTGGAGCCTTCCACCAGAACTTGGTATCTTCATATGAACATATCTGATCCGGGATTCCACTATAACAAAATAGCTCTAAAAAGCAACAAACCCAGGCAAAAAAAGCAGCAAACTACAATTACAGAAAGGCAGACAGGAACAAGGACCAATTTGTACTGAAGTAAGAATGGCTGTCCCAGATGAAACGGCATCAGAATGCAAATAATGATGAATTTTGGAATTTCAACAATTAGGGCAGTGACATATCATCTGTGTATTAGGGTGCGGGTTGGGAACAACATGTTTTATATTCTAGAAGACGACTGAGCCTAATACTTCAGCCAAAGAAAATTGAGAGTGTGTATTGATGGGCGTGGTCGACCGGTAAATTAGAATTAACCAGACCAGCCATNNATGGAGGATGAAAGTTGTTTGGTAAATGGGAAAGATGAGTGGAATGTGGGGGTGGGGAGCAGTTACAAAGAAATGTGCCTGTCTCTTGGAAACCCATATTCCAAGTATTCCTTGTTATCATGGAACATGTTTGGATGACAGAATATATTATTTGATTTGTATTTCTAAAAGAGCATAACAGTATATACCAACAGAATTTTCTACAATGCTCAAAGCATTTTAATGTACATATATACTCTTACCCATTTACAGAAGGAATGGAAATCAAGTCATTGGTAACTCACTGAGGAAAGACTGTCTTTAAAATTATATACTACTTATCAATTTATTAGGCTCAGAAGTGAATGAGTCTCCCAAGCCAACAACTTAAATGCATGCTTTCTTCATTCTGTGATTGGGGGAATAAACTTTCCACATTTAAAAATAAGTACAATTTATACCTGCTGCTTCTGCTCACACTAAATAACTCCTCCAGTCACTATAAAAAATACCTAGTTGTATGATAAATGAAGTAGTCACTTCTCCCATGATTGCTAGGTACCTGATGTTACTAAGGACATTGTTTTTACAGTGTTTCAATGGTAGTATTTACCTTGATCCTCCCCCTTTTGGGGATAACCTGAGTCCTTTAGAGTTACTGCCATCATCCTCTCTTCAATAATGCTCTGCATGTTTATCCTCATTAGATAAAGGCTATTGTTTTCTTTTTACTTGACTTTTTTACCTATTTAAAAATACATATTTTTACAGCATATTCTGATTATAGTTTCCCCTCTTCCTACTCCTCCCGTTTGCCACTCCCATCTAGACCAACACCCTTTCTGTTCCACATGTCAAATCAAACAAGCATCTAAGGAATAACAAAAATTGAAATAAAATAAATCAAAAACAAATAGAAAGAGGATGACAAAAAGTACACGAAACACAGAGGCACATATGTTTGCACACACAGAAATCCTATAAAACCCAAAATCAGAAGCCATAACATAAATGCAACAGATCTATAAAGAAAAAACAAAAACCAAAACCAAAACTCCAAAGATGTTGTCGAGTTTCAGGTTTGAGTTTGTTTTCTGTTAAACATCTATTGCTGGACACGGGGCTTACCCTTAAAAGTGGTTTATTTCCCCAGGGAAAATCACTTGGAGAGAAGTAAATTTCCATTTGCAAGTGGTTATCCATTGGAAATAGCCTTTTGGTTAATGTTGGGGATGGAATGTCGACTTCTTTCAGCTCTAGCACCGACTGCATCTCCTTCTAGTGCAGAGCCCTGCAGGCCCTGTGTATGCGGCCACGGTCTCTGTGAGTTCATATGTGTACCAGCTCTGTGTGTCTAGAAGATCTTTATTCCTTGTTGTCCTTCATCCCTTCTTTCACTTTTATACTCTTTCCCACTCTTCTTTAGAGTTCCCTGAGCCCTGAGCAGAGGACTTTGATGGTGACATCCCATTTATGGTGGAGTATTTCAAGGTCTCTCATTCTCCAAATAATATCTGGGTATGGGTCTCTGTATTTGTTCCCATGTGCACAGAAGGATGCTTCTCTGATCATGGATGAGCATGTATAGATCTATGAATATAACAGAATGCCATTAAGAGTCATTTTATTGCTACACTCCTTTACTAAAACAGTAGCATTTGGTTTTCTCTGAGGTTGTTGGGTTATCTAATCTCAGGTTCTTGGCTATCCAAGCATCATTGGGAATGGGTTTCATCTAATGCAGAGTGCCTTAACTCAAATTAGATATGGATTGTTTACTCCCACGAGCTTTGTGCCACTATTCCACCAACCTATCTTGCAGGCTGGTCACTCTTATAGGACAAAGCATTTATAGCTGGGTTGGTGTATATCTTTCTCCTTTGGTAGTATGAAGAGTACCTTCCAGTACCATGAACACTAGTCAGTATTCCTGAGGTTCTTAGTAGGTCAATAGTGTCCAAGACTGTCTGGATGGTTTGTGCCTAGACTTTTTAGATTTAAGATTTTCTTTACCAAGATATTCATTTCTTTTATCTTGTCCTTAATGCCTGAAATTCTGTCTTCCATCTCATCTATTCTGTTGATGAAGTTTGCCTCTGAGATTCCTATTTGCGTTCTTAAATTTTTAATTTCCAGTATTCCTTCACTTCAATTTTTCTTTATTGATTCTATTTCTACTTCCATCTCTAAACTGTTTTTTTATTTCATTCCATAGTTAGTTCGGTTGTCATACATTTCATAACACATTGATTCATACCTGCTTTAAGGACTTCTAACATATTTGTAAAGGCTCTTTTGAAGCCCTTGTCTTTTGCTTCAGCTGCTCTATTACATTTCTCTTATTCTGTTACTATAATAAAATTACTGGGTTCTCATGGAGACATATTGTCTTTGCTGAAACTGATTGTGCTTTATGCTAATGTGAGATGATCGTACTTCTAGGTGCAGACATCTGCTCGTTCTGGGTATGTGTTCTGTTCCTTGGTTTCTGTTGCCCCCTCTGGTTCTTTGGTTCTTTGGCGAGAAGGGTAGCTGTGATTTGCCTGGTAGGAAATGTTTCTGAGATCCGACCAGTAAAGACCACTTGGAATTCTTTATAGAATGTTTTCTTTTGTATTGAGATCTGACACTTAGGAATGGGGATGGGCTAGAAGTGAGGGTGGCTGAGCCAGTGTCCAGGAGGGAGGAAAGCAGGGTGTCCACAGGATCTCTGTAATCTCCTGGAAATGAGGATAGAAAGGGAAGAGACCCCACAGCATATGGTCTGCTCCAGAGTGGAAGATGAGGTTGGGAGATTAAATTTTGAGGAGAGGAGAAACAGTAAGAAAACCTATCTGTTTCCCTGACTGGTGTGGCCCACCATTTATCGGACTATGGCTGATGGAGTGCATGAATGACACAAAGGGATGGGGTGATGAGGAAGGCTGTAGGAAATGCATTTGCATAAACCTTTGGAGATGGGTTCAGAGAAAGGTGAGGCCACATCTGCAGATAAGGGGGAAACTGGCTTTGTAGGAGATGGATGTAATTGAAGGTCTGAAGATCATCTTCCTGCTACCCTGGCCCACATGGCCAGGGTGCTCCCAGGAATTGAAAATACTTTTAGGAGAATTAACAAAACTAAGTGTTACTTACTAACCAGGATCTGGTGCGTTTGAGTCAATTATCATTATTTCTAATGACCATGTTCTATACGGTTGCTGCAAACATGCAATAAGTGAACACCGAACCTACCAGAAAAACAAAAACGAAACAAAACAACTACAACAAAAACACTTGCTCAGGTTCTGAAAGTATCAGTTGACAATACTTTTGGAAACTCACTAAATAGCAAACTTGTTTTATGAATTTCTGCTTAAATATTTCATATTTAACATAGATTATTGATTCACTGACATGGAAAGCAGTCGCACTAATTCATGAGTCAACAAGTTTGTCCCGAAACATGCTTTTTCTGCAAGATATACCACACTCTTAAGGTATGTAAGAACAACTGAGAGCATTTTACTTAATGGGAATTTTAAGCCGCGAAGTTGGTACAAAAAATGATAGATATGACATTAGATGTATTCCAGGCAAGATATCAGTTTACAGTTAGAGAAACTTAAAAATTAAGCTCTTTGCCTTGTAGTACTTAGCTAGGGACTTACACATTTCTATTCTGTACATATCCTTGAGTAATTGCCAAAGCTTTGCAAATATTGATTTTGGTATTATAAATAAATATTTCAAAGAATATAAATTCACAAATAGAGGATGTATAAACAAGAACAACTTACACATATGCTGTGCATTTACCACAATTTTTAGAATGATATAAATATAGGCTGTAACACTTCCTGGGCATTGTAAATAGTATCATGAATATGATCTCTTCAATATGGGAAAAATCTTATTCTTTTCATTGATCTTGGGGGAATTTCATACAATGTGCTTATATCAGATTCACTTTCCTTCCCCTTCTCTGACCAGGTTCATTCCCATTACCTTCCATCCTAACTTTGGGTAATTATCCCCCAATTAAAACCAATTTGCACTTCCCAAACACCCTTCAATGTGTGCCTTGCCAATGAAAGGTGATTGTCTTATTTTATTTTGTTTCCTCAGAAGTGACTTCTTAGGAACCAACCACCTTACCAACGTGACTGTCGAAACATGAGCTTAGCGAGGATGACAACAACAGACTGATAACTTTGACATGGGCAAGCCCATGAAATACTGAACTTTTCGAGAAACCCAACCTTTAGTCTTCTAGTGGCTAAGTACTGCTGACAGCTTCTGGGTAGGGGTGGAGCTTCACGTGCAGCTCTCATCTTCATCCTGGGATTGGTTAGGTTTATTATTTCCCAGGCCTTGATATTGTGCCACAACAACTACGAGCTCATGTCTGCAGCTTCCCTGCTCCATCCAGAAGATAATGTTTCTGAGTAGTCAACTACCACCTCTGGCTCTCACATTCTTTATGTCTTTCTTCCACAATGATCCCTGAGCCTTTAGAAGATTGGATGCGGTATGTATGTTCCAATTGGGGCTCAACATTCTGAACTCTCTTACTCCCTGCACCTTGATCAGTTGTGGGTCTCTGTTTTCATCCCAATCTACTGCAAACAGAAGGTTCTATGATGACTATTAAGAGATGTTTTAATATAGAATCATAAAGAATGGCCATTAGGGTTTGATTTTACATATAATTAAGATTTCTCTGAGCTCCCTGTTCCTCCAAATCCAATACCCAATATTACCCCCAGATCTACAACAGAACATTTGCTGCAGCCTTCTCCACCCTGCCCCAATCGCTTATGAATCTCACAAATCTCCCCCTCTAAACCTCCCTTGCCACACTTGTTGCCTTACCCCAGCCCCCAGTCCCATCAGGAACCCCCCTGCTAACCCAAAGGCCACTCCAAACAGTTAGACAGACAACAGTTTTTCACCACTTTTCTCCTCCAGTTCTAATCTCTCCCGTTCTGTAGCCGAAGCAGGACACCTGCTGTGGCCTCCCTTTCTCTTCTAACCCCATCCCCAAAGAATCATAAAGATCTTCCCGAACCTTCCTTCCCTGAACCCATCTCATTATCCTAGTCTCTGATACCAGCAGGCACACCCTACTAACACATCAGTTGAGCAGGGAAGGGAAGCAGATTCATTCCCCTGCTCTACAGCAGACCCTCTGAGGGGGGACCCCTCTTCACTGTCTTCTCCCATTCCAAGGAGACCAAATAAGCAGGAACTAGTTGAAAAACACTCTCTACTCTCCTCCTTCCTATGCATCAGTTCAGATCTGTAGCCTGTACCCATTCCTGAGCGTCAGTTTCCAATACCCAGAAACACATTTTACCTGGAACCCCAAGTGACCACACCTATCAGGTCCACAGAAAATTTTCTACAAGGCATCACACAGACATCACATCCTTCTAAAATACAAAATAAAAATATATCAAAGAACAAAACACCCACCCAGCAAAGACAAAACTAGAGATCAGCACCCAGCCCTATAAATATCTTAATTTCAAATGCCTATATGCTAGTATAAAAACAAAATTTATATCAGCCAGGGCAATATGTCCCCACTAGAGCCTAGAAACCATACCACAGAAGGCCCTGAATATTCTAGCATATATGAAACACAAGATGAAAGACCTTAAAACAGCCTTAGGCAAATGACAGACTTCCATAAAGAAGAAATTACTAAATCTCTGGAAGCAATTTAGGAAAACACAGTGAGAGGAAATGAATAAATTCCTTTAAAAAATCCAGGAAAACACAACCAAACAGTTGAAGGAGATAAAAAAAAAAACTGTTTAAGACCTGAGAATGGAAATAAAATCTATACAGAAACCCAGGCAGAGGGAATTTTAGAAATGAAAAATTTAGGAGTTCAAACAGGAACTTCATCAACAGGATACAAGAGATGGAGCAAAGATTCTCAGGCATTGGAGACACAATAGCCGAAGTGGAGACATTGGCCAAAGAAAATGTTTAATCTGAAATAATTCCTGACACAAAACATTAACAAAAATCTAGGAGCCTATGAAAAGACCAAGCCTAAGAATAATAGGTATAGAGGAAAGTGAAGAAACCAGAAAATATTTTTAACAAAATCTTATAAGAAAACTGTTCTAACTGAAAAAAAGAAGATGCCTATAAAGGTACAAGAAGCATAATAATAATAAAAAACATCAAATATATTAGACAAGGAAAGAACATCTTTTCAGCACATAATAATAAAAGCACTAAACATAAAGAACAAAGAAAGAATAATAAAAGCTAAAAAATACCACGTAACATATAAAGCCTGACTAATTAGAGTTACACCTGACTTCTCGATGGAGACTTTAAGGGCCAGAAGATCCAGGACAGATGTCCTACAGACTTTAAGGGCATGCAGATGCCAGTCCAGATTACTACGCCCAGCAAAGTTTTAATCACTATAGATATGTAAAATATATTTTATGATAGTCAAATTTAAACAGTATTTATAAACTAATTCAGCCCTACAAAAAGTGTTAGAAAAAAATTCCAACCTAAGGAGTTTAACTACAAACATAAAAACACAGGGAATAAATAATCTTAGGGCAAAATCAAAGGAAGTGAAACACACACAGTCACACAACAATACCACTGACAACAAAATAATAGTAACAAACACTCATTTGTCATCGATATCTCTTGATATCAATGGTCTCAATAACATAATAAAAAGGCATAGATGGAAAGAATAAATACAAAAACAGGATCCAACGTTTTGCTGCATCCAAGAACCACACCTCAACATCAAGGATAGATATTAGCTCAGGGTAAAGTGTTGGAAAAATATATTCCAAGCAAATGGGCTGAGAGCCAAGCTGAGAAACAAGACCATTTTAATATTTAACAAAATAGACTTCAAACCAAACTAGCTAGAAGATACAGGGAATGATACCACATGCTCATCAAAGGAAAAGTCCTCCAAGAGAATAAATGTTGCAGGTCTTAACATTAATGTCCCAAACACAAGGGCACCCAAGTTTCTAAAAGAAACACCACTACAACTGAAATCACACATTGACCCTCACACACATTTGCTAGGGGACTTCAATTCTCCACTCTCACCAACAAACAGGCCATCCAGACAAAAAATAACGAGAAAAAATGTAGTAGCTAACATTTATAAATCAAATGGACCTGACAGATATTTACAAACATTTCACCCAAACATAAAAGAATACTCCTCTGTCTTTTCTCCTTATGGAACTTTCTTCAAAACTGACCACATAGTTGGACACAAAAACATTTCAACATGTAGAAGAAAATGAAAGCAATTTCCTGTACCTCATTAGACTACAACAAATTAAAGCTGAGTATCATCAACAATAGAAAAAACGGAAAGTATGGACACTCAGCAAACTGGACAACTCTCTACTGAAAGAAAAATTGGTCAAGTCAGAAATAAAGAAAGAAACGAAAGACATTTTAAAATTAAATAAAAATGAATACATAACAGAACCAAATTTATAGGACACAGTGAAAAATTATTTGGAGAGGCCTGTTCTTTATACTAAGTGCCAAATAAAAAACTTGCAAGATCTTATACTAACAACTTAACAGCATACCTGAAAGCTTGAGAAAAAAAAGAAAGAAAAAGAAATCCAAAGAAAAAGGAAATGATGTCAAGAAATAATCAAACTTAGGGTTGAAATCAGTAAAACAAAAATAAGAAGAAGATTTTGTTTCATTGATGAAACAAAGAGTTGGTTCTTTGAAACTTTCAACAAGATTTACAAATCCTTATGCAAATGAACTGAGGCAGATACAGAGAGAATATGGAAATTAACAAAAGCAGAAATGAAAAAGGGGTAAAACACAGACACTAAAGAAATCTAGAGAATCATAAAGACATACTTTACAAACCTGTACTCCACAAAATTGGAAAATCTAAAAGAAATGGAAAATTTTGATAGGTACCACTTAGCAAAGTTAAATCAGTTCAGCTAAGCAAATAAAACAGACCTATAACCCCTAGTAAAATAGAAGCAGTCATTAACAGTCTCCTAAACAAAGAATGAGCCCAGGGCCAGTTGGAATTTTTTCAGAATTCTACCAGACTTTCAAAAAAGAGTTAATGTGAATACTCCTCAAGTTACTACATAAAATAAAATCAGAAAGAACATTTCTCAAATGATTTTATGAGATCATAATTACACTGATATCCAAACCACATAAAAACCATAGAAGAAAGAGAATAACAGACCAATTTCCTTATGAACATACATGCAAAAATATTCAAATGAATATTATCAAGGCAAGGGCAAGCAGGCAAAGAGCAAAACCTTCCTACTTTGAATGTCTTTATATAGACTTCAAGAAGAAAGTATGGCCAAGATGAAAGATATGTCTTCTTACCTCAATATCCAGATCAAAGATGCATTTCTTCCTACCTCAAAGATCCAGACTAGAAGTGAGGATTAACTCACTCCAAACAAGGCAAAATAAATTCTTTTGAAGATGTGTCCTTTATTTCTAGATTGTAGTTCAGAATATCGCCAAGTTGACAAGCAATAATAGCCATCACAGTCCTGGAAAGAGAAGGGACATTCCTAAGCAAACAAACAAACAAACAAACAAACAAAAAAGGTCAGTTTCCAGGAAGCCCAGGAGAGAAGGTCAAAACAAGTCCACTAATGTAAGTAAGAAGACAAAGTTCTCTACTCTTTATAGCAATTACATCTAGTATTGGAAGACTTAGCTACAGCAAGTAGACAACTGAAAGGGAAGAAGGGAATACAAATTGGAAAATAAGCTACAAGTATCTTTATTTGCAGATGATATGGAAAATATATGTTTGCTAAATATTCTACTTAGGAAGTCCTACAGCTGATAAATACTTTCAGCAAAATAGCTGGAATTAAGCTTAATGCACAAAATTCAGTAGTCCTCCTATAGAAAAATATTAAATGAACTGAGAAAGGAATCAGGGAAACAACTTATTTTGCAATAACCACAAATAATGAAAATATATTGATAGTAATTCTAACCAAGTAAGTGAAAGACTTGTATGCTAAATCTTTATATATATACATACATATATATGTATATATACATATACTTTAAATTTTTATTAAATTTTTATTAAAAAT